>PVHP010000327.1:0-45153 GCA_004024765.1 Zapus hudsonius | reverse complement strand
CTGCCAGGATGGAGTCTCCCCTCGAGTCCGTAAGCCAAAAAAACCCATTCCTCCATAAGCCGCTTTTGCTTGGGTTCTTCCTGCGCAGCAACTAGAAAGCTGACAGCAACAGTCCTCAATCCCTACATCTCTACCCTGGAGAAACCTGCTCCTTTAGCCAATGCAGATGGGCTCTGGGCTGGCACAGAGATTCTAATATCAGTAGCACCCTCATCTTCCCTTTCTTCCTCCTTGACCGGGGTGGACAAAGAAGTGATGGATGGTGCAGGCCCTTCTCCACTCCTCTATGGTTGGATCTGCCCAAGCAGTCAGCAAGGCTTCCAGCTCCCAGGGTTCTGCTGACCTGGGCTGCAAGCAACACTCCTAGTCTGGACTCCCATCTTCCTCTACAAACCCCAGCTCCAGTGAATGATAGGCTAGAGAGGGCTGGAGTCTCTCACCAGAGTATGCCCATGGGAGGTGGCCAGGGAGATTCTGGTCTGATGGAAAAGACATATGGGACCCAGCCAAGTGGTTGGAGGTGTTCTTTTCTGATTGGAAAAGACCTATCTAATTGCCTCTTTTCCTCCCTTTTTCCTTCTCTCTATCCTCTCCCTTCCTCCTTCTCCTTCCTTCCTTTCTTCCAGTGGCTAGAGTGCTAGAGGAAGGAGCAGGCTTACTTCATGAGAGCCAAGGGGTAGAATCACAGGGAAGACAGGTGGCTCAGTGTCCTTGTGACTTCTAACAAAATGACCAGGTGATGTTTTGGTGAGCTCACCATTGCTGAGTATGCCCAAGGTAGAAAGAGATCATATGAGTTTTAATTTACTGAACTTCATGGACCTAATGTTTCAGCTGAGTCCCAAGCCTAAGCAACAGTTTGTAGGGTGAAAATGGGGTGGGACATCTGTTCTAGGCTGTGAGAACAGCATACAGCCAAGTTCTGGAAGAGGAGGAAAGTCGCTGGGTTGGGGAGCACCCTGTGGGTCTCCAGGACAGGAGTGATCAGGAGTACCCTAGGCATCCAGTAGCACCCTTACTAGCTTGGATTTGTCCAGCTCATGTGGTGTCCCCAGCTGATGCCCACAATCCCCTCGATGACCACTCTCCTGAGGCCCAGTACAGATGAGTTTCACCTGGTTTTGAACTTCATAGAGAGCCTGGCCTCTGGGCAGGCTGGACATCTGTGTGTACCTGTGGGCTACCTTTTGACTACTTCCTTCCCAATCACTTCTGTTTGAAGGACTTTCCTCAGTGCTATATGTCTCTTATTCTAGAATGGAGAGCCTAGTCGCTGGGCTACCTTTTCATCCTGGGCTCAGGCCCTAAGAGCATGCAGACCCAGACAGAGGTGCAGTGGAGCGAACTGGATACTGGGTAGCCAGTGGTTGGGCTAGTGGACAGGGAAGGGAACACCCCCATCCCAGAAGAGGCCTAGGAGAATACTAGGAGAAAGCTGGGGCTTCTCAAGGTCCCTCCAGTAATTCCAGGAATGCAGGTTTTTGGGACTCTCCTACTGTAGGAAATGAAAGGGGAGAGTGAATCCTGGAGGCCTCACCCACCCTCATCTGGGGCTTGTTAGACATACAAATTCTCAGGCTGGAGAGATTGCTCAGTGGTTAAAGCCTAATGACCTGGGTTCAATTCCCCGGTACCCACATAAAGCCTGATGCATAAAGTGGCGCATGCATCTGGAGTTTGTTTGCAGCAGCTGGAGGCCCTGACATACCCATTCTCTCCATCTGTCTTTCTTGTTTCTATCTCTCTCTGCTTGCAAAGAAATAAAAAAAAATAAGAAATGCAGATTCTCGGATTCCACCCTGCCCTACAGGATGAGACTCTGCATTGGATAAAATGTGCTACTGATGCTCAGAAGCACCTGCTTTAGGCATGACACTGAGGTGATTGAGGGTTGAACCCTTCGGCCAAACGATCTGGGTTTGCATGCCTGCTGAGCTGCTTACTGTGTGATCTTGTACCTATTACTTACCCTCTCTGAGCTTCAGTGATAGTATGAAGATAACGATGATACCTCATAGGGTTGTTGTGAGCTGTAAATGAGCTAACCTGTGTGACGGCCTTCAAGCCGTCACATATACCTCACATATAAGTATTATCCATTCCTCAGTCCAGGCACTGGGCAAGGTGCTGTTCCCACATCATCTCACCCTTGAGTATTATCGGACCATTTTTCCAGAGCAGGGACCTCATTTTTAGCTTAGAAATTGGATGTGGGGCACTCCAGCATTCTGGGAGGCAGGATTAAATGGGAAGGATGCTTTTTCTTCGTGAGGTGGAGTGAGGACCCCCTATTCCCACTGAATCCTGTGCTGTGATACCTGCAGGCCAGCAACAGGCTGCTGGTGTGTCTATAATATTAAATTCTGCCTGTGATTACTAAGGATTAATTGTTAAGGATAAATACGAGGTGTTTGTTTGGCTTCCAGCAAGCTCTAAATTAAATGAGAAAGGAGGTTTGGGCCCAAGGAAGAGGCAGACAGTGCTTAGAAAGAGCTGGGTTCCGTGAGAGCCGTGGTGGGGGAGACTATCCAGAGGCATGGCACCCCTCAGTAACAACACACTTGGGCCAGGAGAACCAGGCTGAATACTAAGCTATCCATGGTCCCCTGCCACAAGGACTGATCCAGACAGCCCATGGAGGAGGATATCCAGCTGATTGGGGATGGGGAGGGGGGACATTGGGGAATTTGGGATATCAACTCATTGTAAAAAAAAAATAAAAATAATAAATAAATAAATAAATAAAAAAGAAAGAGCTGGGTTCCCAAAGACCTGGGACTCAGGGGCCAAGTGAACACAAACACGAACACACAAAGCCAGAGCTAAGGTGCTGCTCAGCCCCCTGCATCTCAGAGAGCTGGTGGGCATATGGGGAAATGAGCCACTGCCTCCTGGGAGTAGGTTCAGCCCAGCTGCACACGGATGTGGACACCACAAACAGCCTAAGGATGCCAAGGTGGCTCAGAGCCCCAATTGGTGGCTGGTTATTGTTGCCCTCAGGGGCATTGACCCCCATCCTAGGCATCTAGTGTCCTGTCTGGGAACTCTGCTCTCCCACTCCTCCCTGCTTCCTGCTCTGTGCTTCCTGCTGCTGGTCTGCTGCCTGCTCATCCATGTCACCTTCTTCTCGGCCTGCACTCCTCCTGTGTAAGGTCAGGTACCAGTGGCTCAGTTTCATGTCCATCTGAAATCAAGTCTATATTTTCTTTTTATTCTGGAGTCCTTCACTTAGCACAGATGGATGGATGAATGGATATGTGAGTGAAGAGATGGATGGATGGATGGATGGATGGACGGACAGATAGAAGAGTGGAGTGACCATCTCTGTGGAAGTACTTCCAGAAAGAACACATAGGCCCCAAGGAGCAGCCACCCGAAGCCACAACATGGCAAGTAACACATCTACCACAGTATTTATCACTATTTTATGACATGAATCTTTTAGTGTGCCGAGACAGATTCTTGGTCCCCATCCTCAGAGGCCTTCTCCTCCAGCTATTTTTCCCTGGTCAAACTATGTTGATGCTGAAGACAGAATTTTTTCATAAACAGGTCAAATGCTGAATACATTTGTTGGTCAATGTTGAGAAGGTCCTATGTGCTCTGACCTTAACTCCACGTCCTTTCCTTGGCTCCCTGCATAAAGAAGTTTTACTTGGTCCACATCGTCTTCATCATCCAGCCACCTTGACCCTTTCCAAGGTCAGTATGACCTTGGATGGACTTGATCCTTCTATTTTTCAGAGCATTTGAATAGGAGCATCCCACAGCCAAGCTTGGGATAGAGCTCCAGGACAGCCCAAAGTGTCACCTCTGGCACAAAGTGAGACTTTGGTACAATTTGGGGACTTTGCTTTGTCTACTCAACTCAGTATTTGTCCTGTCGCCATTGGATTAGAAGCCAGAAGTTCTTGGTTCAAATCTGTTTCCCCTGTAGGATGGTACGTGACCTTGCCTTAATTTGTCACTCTGGGCCTCTTCAGTATCCCAGTCTGTAAAATGTAGAGCTGGACTTCACTGAAGTAGCCACTCTAGTTCTTCAGGATTGAGCACCCGACCAAAAGCAGTTGATGGGAGGCAAGTTACTCATTCTGCTTACAGTCTCCAGGGGAAGCTCGATGATGGCATGAACAGAGAGAGGCTGGACATCACCTTTGCCATAGCAGGTGCGAACAGCAGCAGGAGAGTGAGCCGAACTCTAGCAAGTGGGTGTTGGCTGTAAGACCCCTAAGTCCGCCCCCAACAACACACTTCCTCCAGGCAAGTCTCCACCTCCCAAATTACACCGTGGGGGTCAAGCATTCAGAATACATGAGTTTATGGAAGACACCTCATTCAAACCACCACAACATGCATGCAGATGTTCCTGCACATGTGTTCCCATATATGTGAAGGCCAGATGTCATCCTTGATCACCCTCCACTTTCCTGAGGCAGTTTCTCACTTGACCTCAGAGTTTGCTAACTTGGTTAGTTTAGCTAATTAGCTTGCCTTGAGGAATCCCTGTCTCTCCCTCCTGAGCACTGGAATTAAAAACAGGCACCATGTCACCCAGTCTTCATGTTGATGCTGGGAGTCTAAACTCAGATCCTTACTTTGTGTGGCAAGTGCTTTATCCACTGAGTCAACTCTCCAGAGTCTAGTCTCTGTTTTTATTTTTAATTTGTGTGTGTGTGTGTGTGTGTGTGTGTGTGTGTGTGTGTGTGTGTGTGTGTGTGATGGCATGAGTATGGTGTGGTATGGTGCTATGGTGCCTCACATGCTTATCTGTGGCAAGGAGAGGGGGTCCTTCTCCTATGGTCGGGTGTCCCACTCTGTCACTCTTCCACCTAGTCTTGTTCTGAGCCAGAGTCTATTTCACTGATCCTGGAATTTGCGGACCTCCAGTGATTCTTGAATCTGTTTCCCTGTGGGCCTGGGATTACAGGCACCATATGTGTCCAGCTATTTGTGTGGGGTCTGGAGATTTGAACTCAAGCAGTCTCAGGCCCCCTCATGCCCTCATGCTTGTGTAGGAAGCACACATCACCACTGAAGCATCCCTTCAGAAGAAAGTTCCCAAGTATCTTAAAGCTTCAGTTTCCTCATCCATCAATGGAAACAACATATTTTCCCATATACGTTATACAAGTTTCTGTAATAAAAATCTCACAAACTTAGAACAGAAATAATACAGAATCCAGACCTCAGTGGGGTCTGTACAGTCATCCAGAGATCCAGATTCCCTTTGAGGCACTTTTCTTAACTTTTGGCCCTCAAGGTTGTCCTAGATGTCAACACTGAGAGACAAGTGGTGGAAAGACAAACACCTGGAGGATGAAGTGGGAGGTTTGCCCCTCTGACCAGGAATCAGACACATGCATCACCTCCGTATAAGAAAGTCTAGGAAAATGGAATCCCTGGTTGTCCATGGTGAACAGTGTGGGAAGGTCAGCTAGTCATCCCTGCTCAA
Organism: Zapus hudsonius; assembly: GCA_004024765.1. Lineage (NCBI taxonomy): Eukaryota > Metazoa > Chordata > Mammalia > Rodentia > Dipodidae > Zapus > Zapus hudsonius. Next base: position 39,701 of record PVHP010000327.1, on the reverse strand, counting down.
AGCGTGCACCTCGCAGATGGTTGGAAATGTTTACCAATAGGAGAACACAGAATCGTACCCTGCAGTAGCAGGTGCTGGGAAATGTCCATTCCCCGTGAAACTGGTTTCACATCTCCAGTTGGAGCTGATTACGGACTGAATGCCTGGCAGGCTCATGCCTACTATTCCTCAGGCACTGGTTGCAAGGGCTTGTCCTTGACTGGCCCAGCCAAACCCAACTGGGAAGTTCCTCCTGGCTGAGCCCAGCTGTGGCTCCTCTGGGTGTGAGCATGCCAACAGCAACTCCATGGTCATGGTGCAACTCCACGGTCATGGCCATGGCCATGGTCATGGTGATCAGTAGTCCTCAGTCCTTGAACTCTGGAGTCAGGTGGCTATGGCCAGAACTTGTACTTACCAAGACCTGCTTGTTCCTCATCAGCATTCGTTAAGGGGCTGGAATTAGGAGGATGAAGCAGCCAGGTGGGGTGGAGGATGGAAGAGGTGAGCTGTCTATGGGATACCTGGGTGGAATGATGCTTGTGGGGTTTTCAGGCCTATTGGGGGATGCTGAGGCAAGAGAGGAGAAAGATGCCAGCAATGCATCCTTGAAGCTTGAAGCCAAAACTTTGTCAGGCAGGGGAGCCAGTTCATTCTGGGCTGCTTAGACCTCCTCCAGTTTTAGTACTAAAAACAATCCCATCTCCAAGAACTTCCTCCTTATCCTTGTTTCTTTCAAACTGGGACAGTTAGTATATGAATTACTTTTCTTGATGCTGCGACCAAACACTGACAAGAAGAAACTTAAGGGAGGAAAGGTTTGTTTTGCTTACAGTTTAAGGGGATATAGTCTCTAGTGGCAGGAAAGACATGGTGGGATAGGAGTGTGAGTCTGCAGGTAGCATTGCTCCCTGAAGTCAGGAAGCAGAGAGCAGACAGAAAGTGAGGCCAGGCTCCAACACTTAAGGCCTGCCCCAGTGAGCTGCTTCTTCTAAAGAGGCTCCAGCTCCTCAATGGTCCACACCTTTGAAAGCAGTGCCCAGCTGAGGGTCAAGTGCTCACACCATGAGCCTACCTACAGGGACATTTCACATTCAAACAAGAGTTACTCAACCCTAGTGTTAGATGGAGAATAGAATGGGGAAAGCAGAGGAGCTGTGGGGTCAGGCAGGCCCAGATCCAAATTTCTGGCAGCAGAGCATTGAGCAAATTCAGTGTATGTGCTAAGGCTCAGGTTTGCCCCACTGACCAGGAATCAGACACATGCATTCCTGAGGCCATTGCACAGAACCATGTTCACTGTAGGTGAAATCATCCAAGCATGTATCTCTTAATGAAGGGATTTCCGTGTATGCAAACATCATACATATGGATGTGTGCTTGCACAAACTAAGGTGATGTGGCATCGCTGAGTGGTTATTGAAAGCATCACTTCTGGAATCTCCACCCTTTGGCTCCTTGTGTCCTCAGGGACATCACAGCCTTCAACTCTAACCATGATGGTCATGTGCTCAGCTATCATCTTGTAGGAGTGGTGCTGGGTCTGTGTTGAGGAGGCCAGGACTCTAGAATTAGAACCAATGGCAGAAGACATGGGATAAAGTCAGGTCCACCTCCTCACCCTGTTTCTGGGAAGTCTCAACTTTGCCCATTGCAGCCACCAAGTGAGGCCATCAGTGTCAAACAGGGTGACCAGCTCCTCCTGGTTTTCTAGGGACTTTCAGCCACCATAAATGGCTGTCCCCAGCACATCTTTGGAGACCGGTTTCCTGAATTGTAGAGTACACAACCTGAATAACTAGGCACAGGGCCGGGCACACACTGGGGTTTATAGTGGGTCAATGAGGTTGATTTCAGTTGCAGGGCATTGTAAACTCTGCACAGCTGGAGTAAGCAGCCACCACCTCCCCAACACTCCTGTCACTCCCATCGATATGCAGGCTTTAGGGGATTAAGTTCTTTTATCTGCTTTATCTCATTATCCACCCCTACATCCAAGGCCAGTGTTCTCAAACTTGCATACACATCAAAATCAGTTGCAGGGCTTGATGAAACACAGGTTTCTGGGGTCCAGGCTGAGGCATTTTGACTCACTGGGTCTTGGATAGGATTCAAGGCTTTGCATTTTACCAATATTTAAGATGATATTGCTGATCTAAGAGCACCTTTGAGATCCCCTGTCCTGGGTAGTTTTTCATTGCAACATGTGAAATGGAGTCAAGAAACAAGGATGGCGGTCCTCTGGCTAGCAACATTTGATTAAGACTTTCCCTTTATCTATCTAAGCCTTAGATTCCTTTCTCCACCAATTGGGAGTGGCAAATCCTGGTTTAGCACCTTGCAGTGCTGTTGGGAGAATCAGACTGGATGACACCTGTCCAAGTGTCACCCATTGTTAGGATAACCACATAGTGTTTGTAGCTGGTCATGTACCAAGGGCCTCCAGCCACTGCATATGGTTTTACGTGGGTACTGGGGAATTGAACCTGGATCATTAGGCTTTGCAGGCAAGAGCCTTAACCACTGAGCCATCTCTCCAGCCCCATCTCTGTGTCTTTCATCATTAAAATCAAGATTCAGGGAAAGACTATTACAGAGAGACTTGGGGTTGTATACTCTTGGCTCATCAAAGTCAGCCCTCACCAACCCCTCCCCTAAAGATACAGTCACACTGAAGCCTGTCTTCACTGTGACATCAAACTGCTCAGGTGTGAGGTCATTAAAATTAATCTAGAAGAGTTCTGAGCAACCCCTCCCCCAAACCCTTCCACAGCAAGAAAAAATTACACCAGTAACTCAAGGCTTTGGCCAGGAGACCTGATGGAATGGGTGGAAGGTCAGTTGTCTATGTTGTTATCACACATGTGTAGGTGCATTTTACAGGGGAGAGGTGTGCACCGAGATCTCTGAGCTAGGCACACAATGGTAGGTGAGGATGAAGCATGGGTGACCCTGACCTATGACTGCTATTGACATCAGTCAGATGGCCTGCCTGGAGTCAGCATGGAAGGGAAGACTCGAGAAGCAGTGAGCTGATTACTGCTAGACCCACAAAATTCTTTCCAGGGAGACAATGACCTAGAATGCAAAATAGGTTTCATTTTGTATGGAAAACTGGAAGGGTTCTAGCAAGAAAAGTTCCAAGATGGTTGAATGGTGGGGATGCTGGCAGGATGTGAGAAAGGTGTGCAGAGTATGGGAGTGGAGAAGGAATGAATAGATGCCACTGGAAATGGTTCCGTTCCAGAACAGTGCATAGTATGCATCTGTATAGAGTACACACAGTCACTCAACAGGAAGCTTTAATGAGTAACCTACATTCTGCCAGTGTGGGGCGGTTGTCATCCTTCACCTGTGCAACCTGCAATTGCTTCCCAACTGATTTGGGGGCCTGCAATTTCTTTCCACCTCTATCTAAAATAGAGATCTGATCATATCACTGCCTGACTTTAAACCTTTCCTGACTTCACTGTGTGTGTAATACACTCACTGTCACGGTCACTCTGGACTTCTCCCTATTCCCATAGCCTGCCATGGTGCCTCATGCCTCAAGCTTTCCTCTTCTGGTTCCTATTTGCCTGGATCATTCCTGACAAATCCAAGTCATTCTTCCTAAAGCTACTTTTGCATGTGCTTCCCCAGTGAGCCTTCCTAGGCTCCTCTCCCATTATAGTTACAGGATTATAGAATTGGGTAATTCTGAGATAGACAGTGGACTTCAGATACATTGTCTTTTTTCTAATAGTAAACACGGCCTTAAATGTATATAGCAGTGGTTCATTGTGTTCCCAACTCAGCAACCTGCACGTATAGTCAGCTCTGTAGGTCACAAATCACTGCCTCATTCTCATAGAACATTAGACTTTGATCTACCTTGGATGTGGTAGGCCACTGAGCTCTGAGGTGTGTCCCTGAGAGTGAGAAGGTGGCACTTGCCACTCTGTCACTCAATGACTGCTTGCTGACTGAGTGACTGACCACTTGAAGTTGACTTGGGACATAAAGTGAACCAGACATAGCACTTGCTTTTGTTCACCAAACCCAGACTCTAAACCCTGACAGTTCTTTTATCTGTTCTTTCTTTTTCATCATAGAATGGCTAGAAAGGACACAAGTAAAAGTGATCTTTTGTGATGTATAACTGAGTCCACACATCCAAGTTCTTGGATTGGGAACACTACTGTATACGTTTAAGGTGGTGCTTCCTATTACGAATAAAAAGGTAGCCTATCTCAGAATCAATGACCTCCTAAAATTCTGTAACCTGCAATGTGCACTACCTCCCACCCACTATGTTCCAGAAAAGTTTAAAGCAACCCCTCCAAAGCCAAAACTAGAGTTCAAGGTTCCAGGCTCATGGGACTATGTTCTTGCAGTCTGCCAGTGTTGCCTCCTAAAATGGGGTATTAACAAAAGAACCAAGCTCTCAAGTGGCAGAACAGTTTGTCAAGTCCTTACTGTGTGCCAGATGTTTGAATTACGTGCTGTCATCCACTTCTCACAGCAGCTCTGCAAGCTTGGGTTTGTCACCCCACTGCACAGAGCAAGAGCCCAGAGCTGAAGGATGACAAAGAACTTGTCCATTTTCACAACTAGTAGGAGGTGGACTGTGAGTCCAGGTCTGAGAGACTCCATAGTTCACAGTCATTCTACTCTTGCAGGTGTCTTCTGTATTACTATGGATAAAATCCTTTTTCTGATGAGGAAAAGGAAGCTTTTGGAAATGAATGCATGTTAGGTTTTAAATGACTGGAGGGAGCCATTGGCACAACCAGGGATGTCATATGTGGTGATGCTTTTTGGCTCATCCTACATGCTGGGATACTCCCGTGGTAGCAATTCCAAAAGCCTCCCTTCCTTCTATCCATGCCCCCTCTGTCACGAAAAGCAATGATGTAATATCCCACACCATGATGATGTCATATTCCATATTTGCTCATCAAAGATTATGACTTCTTTTGTGGGTTCTTGCCTTGGGGTGGCTGAGTCAGGAAAGCCAACCATCAGGGTAAGGGCATTCCTATCGAGATGTGGAATGGAGGCCTCCAGGCAACAGCCTGAAGAAATTGAGGTCTGATGCAGCCTTGTGGAAAAGCAGGACACAAATTCTCTAGTCCCAGCCTGTGGAGTCAGTCTTACAGTGACAATCCACAGCCTGCAGGTGAGCAACAGGGAGACCCTGACCCAGAATCACCCAGCTCAAGCTCAGCCTGGGGAATCCCTGACCCTCAGAAACTGTGAACTGTGTGTGTGAAGTTATAATTGCTGGTTGTTTTCAGCTGCTCAGTCTTGGGGCTATTTGTTAGGCAGCAATAGATAACTAATGTCATCCATGAGAATATCCTGCTGGTCTGATTTCTGGGAGAGATTCAAGGAGGCCCATAGGTGGGAATTGGGTCTTGAAACAGGAATTTGAGGCCTCACAAGGTAGGAGCTGCAGCTGTGGGTCTCCTGGCTCCTCCTCCTGTGTCCATCTGTCTGCACCTCTCTGGAAGCCCAGGCTTGAGAGGAAGTCTGGCTGCAAGAACAGCCTGGCCGCTGTCTCTTGGTCATGACAGTGACGGGACCCGCTGGGCACAGCTCCGGGCCCAGCACAGTCTGAGCTTTATTATGGTCCGTCTTGTTTGTCAAAACCTCTTTCATTTTGTATGAGCAGACAGATGTGAGACCTCGCCTGCTTACACAGGCTGCCGTTCTAGGGAAAGAGAAAGATATTTTGTGTTCCTTTCTCTTTCTATGGACGACCATCCTTTTTCTTGCTTTCTTTTTTAATGTGCTTTTTAAAGGGGTGATTGTCCTCCTCTTGGGGACACCCCACAGCCTCTCTTCTTTGCAGGGGCAGGTGTCTTGGATCTGCCTTTTTAGCATGGATGACTTTGTGCCAAGGCTGCATGGTCTCTGAGTTTTAGGATTCACATCGATAAAGTGGGGATATTAACACCCCCACATACACACACACCTCGTGAGGTTCAGAATATAAAAGTTCTTTGTGAAATCATGGTGTGGTCCTACCTCTAGAACTCTCTGTGGCCTTTGATAGGCCACTTGGCCTTCAAGCTCTATCTGCTTCCTGCCCCCCACCAAAAAGTGATATGAGAGTGATGACTGTAAGCTCTTGAAAGACTTGGGGGCCTCAAACAGTGTGCTCCCTCCTCAGATAGGCTGCAAGGTCTGGTACTTTGGCAGGGGTGTGCCGTAAAGCATGAGGAAGACTAACAATGACCTCTTCTCAGGGCAGCCATTGTCCCCATGAAACAGCCCCCAGCTTCCTCAAAGGAAAGATGACTTCAGCCACCCCACCACCACCACCACCACCACCACACACAGCCATGACAGCCAGCCCAGCAACCAGGGAGGCAGCAAAAGCAGCTAGGCCTCTGGATTTTCCCAGACTTCCTCGTTTCCTGAGCATCTCACAGCGTACTCCACCTCCTCTGAAGCCCAGCCCCAGCCTCAGCCTCAGCCTCCTCCACTTACCTCACCCATGAATCATCTCCTGCAGAAATACCAATGAAGCACCCACCGGTGATGTGGGATAACCCTGGGGAGATACAGTAGGGACAAACCAGTGCCTCTGTGGAGCCTTCAGATGACCAGGAATGACATCAGACAAAAATGATTTCCAGGGAAGAGGAGACGATGGGGAGAGACTGAGGTTCAGGGATGGGGTTCTGGGAAGGCTTTTCTGAGGAAATGATGATCAAGCAGAAGCTTGGAGTAAGAGGATAGTTGATCAGACAAGGTAGGAAGAGTAGGAGAGCTTGGCTCCTTTCCAGCAGTGGGCAAGCCTTTGATTTGAGGAGGAAGCTGTAGCAGAGGAGGCAGGGTGAAGTGAGAAAAGCCAGTAGGAGTTTTGTGGAGATTGTCATACCTGCTACCTCTCCCTACCTTTCCTACCATGGGGCACCCCTACTCTTTAAGGAGTCATGCTTCCTGGGGAGAACTCTCCATAGCCAATTAAATGAGGGTGCTAGTCTGTATCTTCAGGGGACATCCTGACTTTGAAGGCACTGAGCAGTTTGGGAAGTGGGGAAAGAGGGATGGCCAGGGAATTGCCTCTTCCAGATGCCTTATCCAAAAGAGAAGGCTCCCACACGATGCATCAGGTCCCTAGAACCTGAAGCCCAGAGGGTCTCCTCTCAATTATTCCTCCTCTCCATTCCCACCCGCAGTAAATGCCTCTATTGGTAGTTTATGAAGGGACTGCATGCCAGGTTGCCATCCACTGTGGTGGTATGCTGTGGGTTTGACAGATTCCATGGTCAATTTTTACCCATAATTCTTATTAATCCATATAAATGCCTGCACATCAGGTCAAAGAAATTATTCATGGGGGTTTGGGGGAGACACAGAGACCTATTGAGACTGAGCAGTACCCCTCACCCACCTTGGGGAGCCCTCCCCTGCACCAGAGTGTTTAATGAGGCCATGTTAACCATAATGCTTCCTTTAGCAGGTAGTGGGCCATGTGAGGAACACTTGTAGTAGTTTCCTAATATGGAACCAGTAAGGTTGATCACTCTGGGATTTATCACAGTGCAGGGCTATTGACCCTTCTGCCTTTCCTTACCACTACCCAGGGGCCTGGATTCAGACAGGCTAAGATGCCTTTTTGCAAGCCAGCTGCCCTCCAACCTCCCCAACTCCATCACTGTTACTGTGCAGATCTGCCATCCTACATGCCTTGCTTGATCCTCCCCGTGACTCCACCAAGGGCCGCAGCAGACCCCTCTGTCCATCCGCTTGTGTCTATTCACCCCCATGATGGTATTCCTATTTAAAACTAAATCATTGCAATCTTTAATTGCAGACCAAATAATTGCTCCATTTTATTTAAATGTGGCTCTTGGAGGCCCTGGGAACAATTAGAAGAAAACATAGGGCAGTGATGAGTGCATGTTTTCAGGCATATAATTTTTCTTATTATTATCATACCGGTTTAGAGGATGTGGGGAAAGAAAGCATGCCCCTCCTTCCTGAGTTAGTCATGCACAGTTTTATATATAATAGTAACAATGATAATGGTAATAATAATTACTGGCATTTTGGGGGGGTTCCACATATGGCTCCTAGTCACGGTGTGCTGTCCAGTAGGAAAGAGATGATACCAGTCCCCACCACCACCTTGTGGGCCGTCCTGTCTAGCTGCTAAGTTGACGTGGGCACAGAGTGGACCTTCTGCATGCACTCTGAGAAGCATCTACCACCTCACTAGCGACCTCTTGTTCTGCTTAGAATTCTTTCCTCGTTCCTCTACGGCTGGAGTGAGAGCTGAACGAGGGGTTCCTGTCACTTATTTCAGGGCCCCTTTCATAATGGAGGTACCTGGGTCCCAATCAGTGATCATCTCTCAAGGCCCAAAGCTAGTTTAGTGACAGAAACAGAAGCAGGAGACTAGGGCGATTAGAAGCAGCTGTGGGCCTCTTATCTCCCTGCCATGTCACCATTGGTGTACCCTTGGGTACACTGTTTGATCTTTCTTGCCTGTTTCTTATTTTGAGGACAATTAATGACAATGACAGTTGTTTGTTGTGAGAAGAAAGGAATGTACCATGTGCAAATGCTTCAAGCACAGCACCTACATGAAGCAGATACTAACGTCACAAGTTCTTGCTTGCAAAGCTCTTTAGTCTTCAAGTCCTGATGTTTATTTGCCAAGGTCCTTGGAGTGACATCACCTTTGACCCTGGTTAGATGACTTCAGGAGGAAGGGAGGAAAGAAGGAGGAGGCTCCAGATGCTTAGCATGGCCTTGCATGGGCTATGTGGGAGCACCCTCTTCTCTCCCAGCCTGCTGTATTCTGTTCTTACTGCTATATCCAGCTGGCTCCACCCAGGGTGAAGCTTGTCAGATTGTTTCATTCATCTTATTTATTTATTTTCATGTGCATGCCAGGACCTCTTGCCACTGTAATCAAATGCCTATCCAGCTTTATGTGGGTGGCTGGGGAACTGAACCTGGATAGGCAGGCTTTGCAGCCTTACTTCTGCGCTATCTCCACAGGCCCTGTTTAATCCATTTTTCCTGAACACCTACTCTGTGCCAACACTGCTAAACACTAAAGCTACACAGACAAGTAATAGGTGGTTTCTGTTTTCTAGGATATTAAAGGCTGTAAAAAGAGACATTTATGTAATGTTAAGTGGCAGTCAGAGAGACCTATGGAGAGATATGGGGGCCCAAAGAAGCATGAAGGAGGATAGAGCTTCCAGAAGGCTACCTGGAAAAGCCACTTGAGTGGGACCTTGAGGGATGTGTAGGAGTTGGGCGGGGATGTTTACAGGGGAAAAAAGCAGTGTGATGTACAGCCAGAAGTGCTGACAGGCATCCTTGGTAGTTTTGAATTAAGACCTGGATAAAGAGGAAGACACAGAGAGTGCAGGGGTGTTAGTGGATGGCTCTCCACACCCAGATAGAGGGCTTCGGGCCCCAGGCAGACAACACCTGACCTGTGCTGCATCAGAACTCTCAGGTCAACCAGATGGCTGCAGGCTTCCTGTTGACCTTGGTTTGCTAAGAAGTTCCTGTGGTTCGAATATGAAATATCCATTATTGCCTCATGTTTGTGGTCACTTGGTTTCCAGCTGGTGCACAGTTTGGGAAAGCTATGGAACCTTTAGGAGGTGGATCCTAGCTGGAAGAAGTGGGTCACCAGGGAGTGAGCCTTGAGGTTTTCTAGCTGGGCCCCACCTCCTATCTACTCTGGTTCCTAAATGACATGAGTCTATGAAAGACATTTCATTCAAAGCCTCACTCTTGGCAAACATTAATCTCTGTCTATACAGACTCACCTATTCTAGGCATTTCACATAAATGGAACCATATGATATGTGGGGTTTTTGTGCCAAGGTTCATCTATATTGTAACATGAATCAGCATTTTATCTATTCATTCATGCTTTGATGATAATTTCATTTATTTTCACTTTTAAGCTATTATGAAAAGTACTTCTATGAATTTCTGTATACAAAATTTGTGTGGACTTGAGTTTTCATCTCTTTTTGTAGGTTCCTTGGAGTAGAATTGCTGGGCCATGAGGGGGTCCTATGTTTAACCCTGCAAGGAACTGCCAGGCTGTTTTCCAAATTAGCTCCATGATTTGACATTCCTCCCAGCAGTAGATGAAGGTCCTAGCTCCTGCTACATTACTTCTTATTGCCCTGTGACCAGTCACTGCACATCCAGTGGCTTGAGCAGCTAAGTTCATTGTCTTAGAATTCTGGAAATCATTAGTCTGGAAAGGGTCTCATGGTGCTAAAATCAAGGTATCAACGGGATTGTTCTTTCTGGAGGTCCTAGAGGGATTCTCTTCCTTTGAACTTCCTAGCTACCAACATTTCTTGGTTCATGGGCCCATGTTAATCAGTGTTCTCTAGAAGAACTGAATGAATGAATGAATGAATGAATGAATGAATGAATGAATGAATGTGTGTGTGAGAAAGAGAGAGCGAGAGAGAGAGAGAGAGAGAGAGAGAGAGAGAAAGGGTATTTATTAGATAGGCTTATAGGATATAGGTTGGGCAGTACAGGAGTGGCTATCTTCAGTCCAGAGCCTCTGAGAACCTGGTAGGTCCTTTTGTAGTCCCAATCAGGCACTGAAGCCCTGAAGACTTCCTGGAGAACCACTGTCCTTTAGTTCATGTGTCAAAGGTTGAAGAAACTGGGTTTGATGTCCACCATGGACAGCAGCAACAGTATTAGACGTATCATCAGCAAGGGCAGCCAGGCAAAAAGCAAGCTACTCCTCTTCCCTGGAACCTTTCTATACATAGGCTGCTGCAGGAAGGGCTGCCCACTGAGGGAGGGTCTTCTCTTTTAGTTACTCCTTCCTGGAAATGCCTGCACAGAGAAGCCCAAAAGAAGTGTCTCTTTCTTGATTCCTAATCCCATCAAGTTGACAACAGAGATGAACTGTCCCAGCCTCCTCTGACTTCAGAGCCAGAAATTGTGTCACGTTGACTTCTGCTCTCATTGTCAAATGTCCTCTGATTAGTGATTGCCAAGGTCAAGGTAGGGTGAAAGGGAGACAGAGCCTGACTGCTAATGAGCATGTAAGGTCTTTCAGGGGGATAAAGATGTTCTAATATTGACTGTGTTGATGTGTGAATCATATATTATGGTCTGCAAATATTTCTCCAACTCTCTTGCCTCCCTTCTTCACTTAGAAGGTCCTTGTAGTGACATGGGGCCTACTTAGACAATCTAGAATAATCTGCGCATCTCAAAATTCTTTTTTGTTTTGTTTTTCTTTTCTTTTTTGAGGTAGGGTCTCCATCTAGCTGAGGTTGACCTGCAATTCACTCTGTAGTCTCAGGCTGGCCTCTAACTCACAGTGACCCTCCTACCTCTGCCTCCCAAGAGTTGGTATTAAAGGTGTATGCCACTATGCCTGGCTCAAAATGTTTATTCCAATCACACCTACCAATTTCCTCTTACCAGGAAAGTTAATGCAAGTCCAGGGGACCAGGATGGTGGACCGTTATTATTTTGTCTCCATGACACATACTCTGGAAGGTATGAACTGACACCTACTACCTTTAATTTTTATTTTCCTGATGGGTAATGATGATGAGTATCTTTTTATGTATTATCAGCCACTTGAATATCTTCTTGGAGGAAATGTCTATTTGACTCCTTTGCACATTTTAAAATTGAGTTGCCTGTTTATCGTTAAGTTGTAATACTTCTTTATTTATTATTATTACTATTAGTTTTTTGAGGTAAGGTCTTGCTGTAGCCCAGACTGACCTGGAATTTACTATGTCTTCTCAGGGTGGCCTCAAACTCATGGTGATCCTCCTACTTCAGCCTCCCTGAGTGCTGGGATTAAATATGTGTGCCACCATGCCCAACCACTTCTTTATATTCCAGGTTTGCTAATATTTTCTCCCATTCTGTAGATTGTCTTTTCTTACTTTCTTGACGGAATCTTCTATAGTCTTAATTTTGATGAAATCCAAGTTGCCTGTTTTTCACTTGTCTGTGCTTTTGTCCTTTCTTCTTATCTAGGAAGCTGTGCCTAGTCTGAGGTCATTAAGGTTTATCGTCTGTATTCTGAGAATCTACAATTTTCGCTTTTAACGTGGGTCTCTGATCCATCCTTGAATTAACTTCTTATGCAGTGTGAGGTAGGAGTTAATCTCCATTCTTTTGCATGTGGATATTCGGTTGCAGCAGCATGTGTTGAAGAGATGCCCTTTCTCCCTTGAATGCTCTTGACATCCCTGTCAAAATTAGTTGGCTCTAACTGTGAGGTTCTCATTTCTGCCCTATTGCTCTAAATACCTATTATTATGCCAATACCAAACTACATTGATTATTGCAGCTTTTTAGTAAGTTTTGAAATCCAGATTTTGTCTTTTTTATGTGTTTTTTTTACAAGATTGATTTGGCTACCCCGAGTGCATTACAAGTCTTAATAAACTTCACCAGTAGCTTGTCAGTTGCTAAAAAGAGCTTAGCTAGACTTCTGATAAGGATGGCTGTTGTTGAATCTTTTAAACATATTTATTTATTTGCAATCAGAGAGAGATAGAAGAGAAACATACAGAGAGAATGGGCACACAAGGGCCTCCAGCCACTGAAAACAGACTCCACTTTGTGCACCTGGCTTTGTGTGGGTACTGGGGAATTGAACCTGGCTCACTAAGCTCTGCAGTCAAGCACCTTAACCTCTGAGCTGTCTCTCTAGTCCTATTGTTGAATTTTATATCAATTTGGGAGACATTTTTGTTAATTCAGTTTGTTAGCTCAATTAAGTTTCTCAATCTATGGACATGGGATGTTCTGTTGATTTAGTTCGATGTTTTAAAATTAAAATTATTCCCAAGTATTTTATTCTTTTTAAGGTTATTGTAAGTGGTGTTATTTCTTATTTTGAATTATTTGTTGCTGGTGTATAGAGATACAGTAGATGTTCTTAATATTGATATCATACCCTGCAACCTTGCTGAAGTCCTTCAGTATAGTGATAATTTTCAATGAGTTCCTTTGGGGTTACTATATACAGGATCCTGTCATCTGCAAATAGAAAAGATAGCTTTACTTCTTCTTTTCTAATCTACATGCCTTTTATTTCATTGTCTTTTCTAATGGCCCTGGCTAAAACCTCTAGTACAGTGTTAATAGAAATAGTGAGAAGGAACAGAGTTATTTGTTTCTGGCCTTAAGGTGAATAAGTGAATTAAATATGATGTTAGCTGGGGCTTTTCACAGATTGTCTCTATCAGATTGAGAAAATTTCCTTCTATCCCTCGTCTATTGAGTGTTTTTTATTATGAAAAGGGTGTTATGTTTTGTCAAATGCTTTTGAGTGTATAAGTGTGTGTGTGTTGAAAAGACCATGTGATTTTTTTCCTGTATTCTCTTCATGTGGAATATTACATTAATTGATTTTCTGATGTTAAGCCACCTTGAGTTCCTGAGATAAAGCTCACTTGGCCCTGGCATGTAAGTTTTTTTTTAAAAAATGTATTTCTGGCTTCAGTTTTAAACTGTCACCATTAAACAACACAGTCTGATGTCAGCATTCCCTGGAACAGTTTACTCTTCTTAAAACCATCCTATAAGTGCATCTACAAGAATCTGCCTCGGGCTGGAGAGATGGCTTAGCAGTTAAGGCACTTGCCTCCAGTGCCTAAGGCCCCAGGTTCAATTCCCCAGTACCCACATATGCCAGACCCACAAGGTGGTGGCCCTGGTACTCTTACTCTCTCTCTCTCTCTCTCTCTCTCTCTCTCTCTCTCTCTCTCTCTCTCTCGGTACTTATCTGCTTGAAAATAAATAAAATATTAAAAAAAAGAATCTGCCTCACTAGATTCTTTCTGGGCCATATTAGCTCATGGATGGTTCACTGATGGTCATGGTCCTAGAGAATGGTTGCCATTCGGCTCCTTATCCTTAAGACCTGACACACACATATTGTGTTAGACAAGACACCTTTCCCAGCATCCCTTTCTGCCCACCCAGCATCATGAACAGACTCTCTTCTTCACTCCCCTGTGCTCTCTCCACTCACGGCATATAGTCTTTTGCAGCACTAGCTGTTCTTATGGTTGAACTGTTTGCCTGCCTTGCTGGAACGTCAGCTCCTCAGAGCCTGAGGTCCACATCCCTTTGTTAATATTCTCTGCATTTATCCAAGGACTTGTGTCCATCTACTCAGCAATAATCCTAGGAAAATGGGAGATTGGGGACTTGTAGAAGTGATTCGGTATCTTGCTGTAGTGTTGTGATGGTTATGTTACTATTGATTTTCAACACACACACACATTGATAGTCAATGTAACAGGATCTAAAATCATCTAGGAGACCAATGTTAGGGCATGTCTGGGAGGGTGTTTCTAGATCGGGTTAATGGAAGTAGGAAGACCCACCCTAAATGTGGGTGACACCATTCCATGGGCTGGGGTTCTGGACTGAATGACAAGAATCAAGTGAGCTGGGTACCAGCATTCTGTAGTGTAACCGTGTCTCACACTCCTGCAGTCATAACTATTCTGTCATGATGCTCCGCACCCTAGAACTCTGAGCCAAAATCAGCTTAATAATAAACTTCCTTCCTTAAGCTGCTTTTATCAGGTATTTTGACACAACAACAAGAAAAGTATAAATGGTTTGGAAACATTTTAAAGCTGCAAAACCCTTATTTCAAACATGACTCTTTCACAGACCACCTGCATTTGAAATGTGTGAAAGAGGGCTTTTTTGAGCTGAGGCAGTGCTGGGGCCCTGATCCCTGCCCACTGGGCCTCACTCTTGCTTCTGTGCCCTTCTCTGTGGGAGGTCCCTAGGGAGCTCCTTGGCAACCCTGTGAGCTCACAGGAAGAGAAGTGAAAGCACAGCACTGTGAGAAGACCCCAAGACCCCTCAGCTCCCTGAACTCATGCCCTCCTTGGACCTGGTTTCCTCCTTACAGAGAAGGCTGCACCTAGTCATAAGGGGCACAATGAGGCACGATTGCAGCCTTTCCCTGTCACCTGAAACTGAGTATTACTATCTTAACAGTAGTGTCTCACAGTCTATGTACATGTGATGTCTTTCCATTTATTTAAATTTTTACTTTCTTTCAATAATCTTTTGTACTACTCCTTAGTATTTTATTCTGTTTGATGCTATTGTAAATGGAGTTAATTTTTTTTGAGGCAGTATCTCGCTGTAGCCCAGGCTGACCTGGAATTCACTATGTAGTCTCAGGGTGGCCTTGAATTCATGGTGATCCTCCTACCTCTGCTTCCTGAGTGCTGGGATCAAAGGCATGTGCCACCATGCCCAGCTCAAATGGAATTATTTTTTATTTTCACTTTTGGATTGTTCATTGCAAGTGTATAGAAATACAATAAATGTCCTGAAGAACCTAGGGTCTTGCCCACAGGCTCCAAGGAACCTTAGTGGAGTATGAGGTAGCAGCTGATACACTGTGTAAGGATAAAATGACCTTTGGGGCCTATCCCTGTTGTATGTGACACAGTTTATATTGTCAGAGTCTTGTTGCTTTCCTCAGCCAAAGCAGAGTGGGCTGCAGTTACAGCTTGCTCCAGGATTTATCCTATGCATAGATTCTTCCAGACTATGGAAATAAATGGCTTGAGGGCATCCTACTGAGCAACTCTAAAGGAGTGCAAGGGGACCAGGCCACTTCTAGGATAGGACAGGATAGATAGGATAAGATATGATAGATAGGATAGGATAGATAGGATAGGATAGGATAGGATAGGATAGGATAGGATAGGATAGGATGGAAGAATCCAAAGACTATGTAAAGACTTCTCACAGGCAGAGAGAGGGTCCTTACAACAAGGAAGTCCTCATGGACATCCTTAGCCTTATAAACAGACCTGGAACCAAGAGGCTGCAGGTAGCTATGACAGCATTGATTTTCACATGAGCATGGTTTACAAAGCCTGGTCATGGACAAAGTCCACTTCTGATTTTCAATTGTCCAGCGGTTTAACAAGGCAGGCTCAGCAAGGCTTGGAACTCCCTATGTGTGTAAGGAAGTTAGAACCCAGAAAGGAGAAGGCACTGGCCAAGGTCACGCAGCTGCTTAGAACTGACTCATATCGCCACTTGCTCTCTCACTCTCATCTGCTGTTCTCTTCTTGTCACAAGGTCCCCTTAGCACTCAGGCACCCCACCTGGACTCAGAGCTGGACACAACCCATCCCTGGGAGTCTGAGAGGCTTCCGAAGGTGACCAGCCAGCTGAGGCTTAAATCTGCATCTGCTCAGGCTGCAGGGACCGATGAAGACAGTGGGAGCCAGAAGTCAGCAGCAGTAACAGGGAGCAGATGCCAGGAAGAGAGAACCTGTGAGTGCCAGGACAGGGATAGGGCAGACAGTTTAGCTCATGTTGAGTTCTACGGGAGATTCTAGAGCTCCAGTCGTTCCTTGAGCTGGGGCGCAAGGGCTGCCTTCTGAGGGATGACAGTCCTATGAGACTGATCCCCTTAGCTAGAAGCACACTGTGGCTCATCTCGCCTTGATGAGTATTTTGTGTTGTCCAAAGATGACTTCCTGCTTTAAAACAGCATGTCCACAATCAGGAATAAAATACAAGCAGTGCAGTGGACCAGCCAGTTCAAGGAGATTGGGAGGGGAGGGACCTGAGAGAGGCGGGGCTGAACCACCTTCTCCAAGCACACCAGCTGCTGCTCCTGGCATGGGACAGTGTTCAAACATGACCATCAGGACTTTTGATCCTTGCTAACATCTGCCGGGCTACCATGCCTCATTTAAGAGTCTCCAACTAGAGCTTCGTTCCTTTGGTTTAAGACTTTGTCCAGGGCTGGGGAGATGGCTCATTCAGTAAACACTTGCTTCACTAACATGAGGGAACTGAGTCTGATCCCCAGAACCCATGTCAAAATGCTGGCATGGTGGTGCTTGCTTGTAATCCAAGTGTGGGGAAAGTGCAGAAAGGTAGATCCCTAGTCTAGCCTCACTGACAAGCTCCAGGCTGATGAGAGACCATGTGCCTATGCCCCCCCACCAAAAAAGTGGACATCAGTCCTGCAGAATAGCACCTTAGATTGTCGTTTGGTTTCCACATCCACATATGCATGTGTGTGCTTGTACACACACACACACACACACACACACACACACCTGCACAAAAAATTTGTCCAAAGTTAGAAGGCAAGTACATCAAAAACAATGCTGTCAGCTCAGCCATCACACCTGATCTAGATGAATGAATGAATCTTTGGAGAGTTTTGCTTGGTGAAGACAGAATGTGGGTGCTGAGAGGTGAAGGAGAGGGAGGGAGCTGGGATCACTGTCAGCTCCTGAGCAGTACCTACTGTTTTTCCAAGGCTTGTCTACAATCCCCTTACATTACAAAGAGCTCACATAGTCTTGGTTATTGAAAAGGGGAGAGATAGAAACTTTTCATCATCAAAAAATAACAGTAAACCTGAGTCAGTTAGAGGCCAGCCTGGGCTACATAGTGAGACCATGTTTAAAAACTCAAACCAGAACAACAACACACCCACAAAAATCCTTTTAGCAGGGCCACCTGGTCTATTCAACAGATAATCTTGCAGAAGACCTGAAATTTTAGTCTCCTTGCTCCCCCAAAGACTTTTGAGTCCTCAGTAAGGATGTTTTTTGTTACACCTGAGCCCTAGGGAAAAAGTGGCACTGCTAATTGCCCAGAGAAAATTTCATAGGGTGCCTTGGCTTGGATCAAGGGGTGCCCAACCACTGACCTTACATTTGTTTAAATCAACTGCAAAACATATGAAATAAATACAACAAAGTCAGGTGATTTCCTCTGCACCAGCAAATGACCCCAAGATGGTATTCTTTCTCCCCCACCCCTCCTCCACACACAGAAGAAAAATCTAGTTTAAAGATGCAAATACCTAAAGCACCCAGTTACACACACACACACACACACACACACACACACACACACATACACACACACAGAGAGAGAGAGAGAGAGAGAGAGAGAGAAAGAGAGAGAGAGAGAGGATCTCATTTAGTTATAACACAATTTAATTACCCCTTTTTCAGATGTGGAAACTGAGGCTCAAGGAAGCCAAGCAACTTGCCTAGACTTTTTTCACCACAGCCTATATTCTTTATGTCTTATGTTGTTTTACCCCTCATGGGCTAGGTGGTGTCCTAGGGGCTACAGTTTCTAGAGAGGGGAGACAGCCTGCTTCCTGACTTGGAAGGATGTCAGTCACAGATCTGTCTCTTCTGTCCCTTCTGTCTGGCCCAAGGTGTGAGTAGGACAGGTATAGAGGCCAGTGGTCAGGCCCACTAGAAAGACTGCAAAGGCCCAGGAAAAAGGTAGAGTACAGAGAGTCTGAGGCCTGGGCTAGCTGAGGCCATGGTTGGGACCCAGAAGTCCAGATGTCAGTTGCCTGCTTTCACCCCCATCCCAACTTTTAAATATATTTTTAGCACTGTCAGCTCTGCCTATGTGCTCTCTGCAGAGATTCCCTCCCACAGCTTCCTGCTTGATATTCCAGACCCTGAAACTGGGGTCTAGGGCTCCCTGGATCTAGGATTTGGCTTCATGGGGAGGGTTCACCTCCTTCTGCAGACCCCTCGCCCACAAGGCAGTGGGGTGTGGGGGCAGAGCTGCTTTTCTGCTCCACAGCAGCTGATCAGAACGATGATATGTTTTCACTCTACTGTGTTCAACAGTGCAGATCGGACAGGGAGCGGAAACGAGGAAGATAAGTGGAAAATAAATCACCCAACTTGATTTAGTCATAATAGTAAGGAGAGAGGGAGCTGTGCCTGCTGAGATCAGAGCCGCAATCAGCAAGCAGTAGGGGCAGGATGGAGCTTCCCATGTCTCCACCAGTGCTCCAGGATGCAGAAAGAGAGCGGCTGGGTAAGGACCAGGGTACAGATCATTGTAGGCCCATTCTGAGCTTGACAAGAACCAAGTGTAGAGGTTTGCTACCCAGAAAGCCTCCCCCTCGTAGGGCAGTGGATGGAATAAACATAGCCTGAACCTTCTGAGATCTGTCTGCTGCCTGGGTCTAGGCAGGGCAGGGACTCGGCCTGCTGAGCTCTTGACTGAGTGGGTCAGGGTGTCAGGGAGGCAGGACGCATTGCCTCTTTTTTTAATGCCTTCCAGACAGCCTTGAAACCCTCACCCATCCCGACCACCGGCCTGGCCTTCAGGTGATGTCTTCTCCCCATGCCCCTCAATTCCCCGGCCCTCCAAGTAGGGGCAGGTCTCACTCACCCAGTGCCCTCCTCTGCATTCTAGGTCATCCCTGGGCCCATGTGGGAGTAGCATGGGCTTCACTACTGAGAGTGCTTTGGGGGTGGGAAGGGCCTCGGTGTTAGGGAGAGGACAGCAAAGGTGACAGGGGAATATCTATTCCAATTCACTAAGGGATATCTACTCTGGCACGTTATAAAACACTGTTTCCACTGAGGCTGTAGAATTACTTACAGGAGCCACAATGAAACCAGACGACCTTTCAATCAAGCTGACTCTTCCTGCTTCAAGGCTGGCGAAATAAATATTGAGCAAATAAAGTTAGTCAGCATCTGAGCATTTTAATGAATAAAGAGTAGCAGGGGAGTGGAGAGCGCCCACTTATCCCAGAGGACAAGTGGCCAGTCAGCTCCTTGGCAGCCCTGCTCCCTGTTCCTGATGGGGTTCCCTGGTGGGTTCTTCCTGCTCTGGTCCAGAGACTCACCCCCGGTTTCCTGCCATGATTCCACGGCTGGGCTCCATGGAAAAGCAAGAAGCCAGCCAGCTCAGGGCCAGCTGTGGCCCTGTGGCCTTAGCCCTGGAGGACATCCTGCTCTCAACAGACAGGTGGAGACTTCTGGGTCAGTTTCTTGCCCTCTGGAAGGCTAAACTCCAGGGGAGGGAAGACAACAGGGGGGGGGAAGAAAAATAATGTGTCCTTAAGGAGGGGGCTTTTTATTTTTTGAGGCAAAGTCTCACTCTGTAGTACAGGCTGGTCTTAAACTTGGGGCAGCCCTCCTGCCTCAGTTTCCCTAGTGCTAGGATTACAGGCATGAGTTACCACTTCCAGCAAGTTGCTTCTGTAGCAAAACCTAGAAGGTGTGGGCTTGCTGGTGGGCATGAACTGTAGGTAAAGGAAAGCTCTGTTTGGCTCCCCTCTTCTCTGTCAGGGCACACCCAGACATCCCTTCCCGGGTGCTAAGAGAAGACACAGCAGATTCGGTTGCTAAATTGTAGGAATCAGCATCTCTGGGGAACTTCGCCAAACTGAAGAGAGCATGACAAATGTGGTTTTGCTTCTCAAAAGAGACATGATCTGTGGAGGAGCTTGTCATTGGCTCTGGCAGGCTCTGTGACAGTCGTGAATGGACAAAAAAGGGAAGGAAGGGACATTGCCGCCAGGTTTCAGGATAGACTCACTGTAGACAAACAAAGCTCTTTCTTTAAGAAATTCAGCAGGTCAAAAGAATATTCTGGATGTAGGATGAGGGTCTCCACAACCTTGGTGGATAAGCTGAAGATACAACCACATGGGTATCACTGAGGGGCAGGCCTCAGGGGTGAATGATGAATGCACTGAGCTCCCACTGGAGTGGTGGGCCTGAGTGCAGCCCAGGCTGATCTAGAGCTCACTGTATAGCTCAGGCTGGCCTTGACCTTTCAGAAATCTTTCTACCTCAACCTTCTGAGTGCTGGAGTTGGATGTATTCAGCGTACACACAGGAGTCTATTCTTTCCAAGGCGCTGTCAGTGACTATAGGGAAGGTTCAGATGAAATTTGTGAATGAATGAATGACCTAAAGCTACAAAGGGATAATAAATGCTAATAATTTAACACTTGGGCACTGCTCTTAGACACAAGAATGACACAAGTTTAATTTTTGTTGCTTCCCAGTGAGTTAGATAACATCCAGTTTCCCATCTCACAGATGCAGAAACTGAGGATTCAGATCTATGTTGTATGTAAACACAATGGATTTCTATCTGTCTATAAAAGAGAAAGAAATCATGGCATTCACAGGAAAATGCTTGGAACTAGAGCTCATGTTAAGTGAACTAAGGCAGAGATAGAAAGACATTGTTTTCTTTCATTTCTCTTGTTGTTGTGATGGCAAAATTCCTAACAAAAACAATTGAAGAAAGGAAGAGTTTATTATGGCTTATGGTTTGAGGAGATACAGTCCATCGTGGCAACAACAACATCAGGCATTGTGTCCACAGTCAGAAACAGGGAGAAAAGAGAAGAGAAGAGAAAGAGAGAGAGAGATGCTGGTGTTCAGCTGGCTTTCTCGTTTTTAAATCAGATCCTAGCCATGGAGGGTGCTTCCTACATTCAAAGTGGGTCTTCCCTCCTTAATCCCTAGAAAAACCTTCATGGTATGAAAAACCTCCAATGATATGATGATTTAAATTTATATATGTTGTGTGTGAGAGAGAGAGAGAGAGTAGATATATGTAGGACGTCAAAGTAGAAAGGGGACTGTGAGAGGGGAGGAAGAGGTCTACAGGGAGGGGCACGGGATGGGATCTCTGTGTCATGAAAACAGAAAGAGGTACTATTTGGGAGTGAGGGGATGGGACCAACACAGTGAGCAGGAGCAGACAGGGGTTGGAGCAAATAGGAGCAAAGTATGATATGTATGCATGAAAATGTCACACTGAAACTCACTCTTTTGTATGTTAACCAAAAAAAAAAGCTTTAAAAGAAAAAGAGGAAGGAAATGAGGGAGGAAGGAAGGGTAGCCAGTTACAGAACTAGGATTCCGCCCAAGCCAGCTGGCCCCAGAGTCTCCACTCTCAATGCGTAGCCATAAAACACACATGATAAAAAGTGATCTTGGTGGACTAGAATTATGGTGGACCGTGAGGTGAGGTCTGATAGGAAGACATGAGAACCACTGTCCCTAAAATCGGAGGGCACTGAGACCGCAGAGATTGAGGCATGTCAGTAGCACATCTGAAGAACTCAGAGGGGTCTGCTAGGTTTCCTGGCTCCCTGGCCATAGCTATGGAAGTCAGGTCCCATATTGTAAAAAGGATATTGACCAATCCAGAGAAGAATTGGAAGGTTAGAGTCAGAGACCCTAGACTGTAACTGCTATCCAACTAGCAACTCTATTCTCTATTGGGAAAATAGCTGACACAGGTTGGGGGGCAGAATAATGGCCCCTGCACCTGGAGGGCTAGCACAAGAACAGGGCTGGACTTGCTGTGAGTCCCCCAAGGGACAATTCAGGACCCATGGACAGACATTGCAGCACATTTTGGCCCAGTGTGAAAGAGACTGCTTAAAGCCGGGCTGGTGACTGGAGCATTATGGGAGAAAACAGCACCCAGCTTGCCTGGCATAGGACTGGGTGCATTTGAAGTGTATAAAACAGAAGCTTTTACTATCCTCGTGATTATTAACGTTGCATTTGAATCCATAACCTGTCACTCATTAAGTCTGACTCAACCTCCTTAGCTGTACATTGCAGATGTTACCTTTCTTAAACAGATGTTGAGAATAAAAGTGTTGATACAGATTAGGTGCAAGGTATCTTTCTTTTGCAGGAAGTCAGTTTAGGGACACAGGACCAAAAGTACATAGATAAACACCACCCTGCCCTGGGGAGACTAGAGGAAAACTCCAATCAGTTTCAAGATGGTGATAAGGAGCAGTCTCCTGATTCTTCCTCCTTCATTTGTGGCAATCTTTCTCCCCAACCCCCACCCCTCCCTGCAGTTGGGGGGCCCTTCAGAGTCTATGCTCTCCTCCCTGTCTCACCAACCAGCCAAGGTCCTTCATATACATTTGAACTTGGCAATAAGGCTCATCCTAATTGGCTGGGTAATTGGTCTTCATGTGGATTTCCCTGGATTTTTCCTCTTGAGATCCCTCCTAGCTGTGATGGGGTGGAAGAGGGGAACCTCTCTCAACTTGGGAGCTTTTCTGCTTCTGTCTTACTCTCTTATTTCTGCTCTCTTAAAATAAATTCCTCTTCTTCATGTCTACATTTAGCAATTCTTGGCTTATCATAAAACAAGAACTAAGAGAGCCCCTGGTTTGGGGAATTCTAAGCCCATTCTGAGCCCAGAGGAGCTTTGTTACTCCCATCCCGGCAAGTGTGATGAGATGTCAGTGTGCTGGGCAGCAAGTCTCCTTTGGAAATCCCTCACAGGACAAAGGCTGGACTCCTCTGTGTTGTAGGTAGGGGCCGTGGCCATTTCTTAGTGCTTATTTAGTGCCAGGCACTGTGCCTGGCACCCAGCAGGTATCCCCAGCATCCTCCTGGCACCCACTCATGGCAGATGCCTCTATTGCTCTGTCTGTTCTTCACCATGTTATTGATGAGGAAACTAGAATTTCCATAGTGAGAGGTCCAGGGATTAAACCTAGTTGTGTCCATTCTAATCCAAGACTTAAATAAAGCACCTTCAGGCTACCTCTCTGGGACTCAGCAGATTCTTTGAGAAGTGAGAAAGAAGAGGAAACGTGGAGTTTGTAGGTACAGGGCATGGTATCAAATACCCACCCTTCATTCCAGCATTCCTGAGTCCTGGGACAGATGGCAGGCAGGCCTCACAGAACTGGCTCCAAAGACAAGGGGGAAGAGGGCTCACCCCCATTCAGCCCTGGATCCCCAAATTCCACCCCTTGCAGCCTCCAGCAAGGTTTGCTTCCAGTCCTTGGACTCCATCTGGGTGCTTGGTCCTGCTAATGCTGAGGCTGGGAGGGCGTGTGCACTCTTTAAGCTGCTCAGCCCTAATTAGAAGTTCCTGACAGCTTGTTTGGGGCCCTGTCAGGCTCACTGACTTGCCTTGCACCAATAAGTAAAGAGGAAAATTGCTATCTGCTCTGTACCTGGATGCCTCCTGTCACTATGAGCGGCACTCACGGCAGGAGCTCAGCTGGCTGTTCCCATGCTGGGCGTGTGTGCTCACTCCATGAGGAGGGCAGCCAGGCATGGCCTGTCCCTTCAGGGACCTCCCAGACAGAGCTCCAGTGCCTGGGCCCAGAGGGATGGATTGATTGAGACCTGATGGAGCAGCTCCCTAGACTGCCGGGATGCAGAGGTGCTTTAACAACTGCATTTCAAGTCCTGTCTGCCTTTGACACCCTCATACACTCTGGATCAGAAGGCGACAATGTGCAGTGAGGCTGTCTTTCCATGGGCTATTGTAGTGACAGTGGGTGTGGTCGCAGGAGGGGCTTGGCTCTTGTAGTTTTCAGCTTGAGCTCCCTAACCTGCCTGTGACGTGTTGGGGGTTAAGTAAAGGACACAAGGCTGGAGCCACTGCCCAAGCTCAGACCTCTACTCTGCAACTGTTAATCTGTGTGTGCCTAGGCAGTCATTTCACCTCTGTGGATTTAGTCTTACTGTCTGTAAAATGGGCATAATGATGTAGTTGTATTGAATTCTTCAGAATAGTATCCAATACCTAGTAAGCACATTACACTATGTGCTATGGTCGTATGAGTCTTCACTGGAGTGTTGTAATTAAATGGCTTGAGTTTCAGTTACATTGCATATTAACTTTGTGATCTTAAGGATCTAATCTTGATTTTGAGATTCTTTATTTCCTGTCTCAAGAGTTATCAGGAATCTGGGGTCACCCCTGTCTTGGTTCCATTGATTAATTCTGTCAGTGAGAAAAACTCTCTTACCCCTTACACCTCAGACACCTTGCCTGGAGAAAGCCCTTGAGAGATTTCAAATCCCCAAAGCTATCCCGCTTGATGGGTGAAGGCTCTCGGCTGTGCTAGAACTGAATTTGTGGTCCCTTGTACACATTTTATTGCCCTCACCCCAACATCGGGAGCCACCCCGGGCATTCAGGCCAGGAGAGCCCCCCCTTTGGTATAAGCAGTGGCACAGCCAGGCTGGGAAGGGGGAGGGAGCCAGCACAGCTGCCCCGCTGACCTCGCACACAGGCAGGCTATTATCACTCAATTTTTACGCTTGTTCCGGACACTGCTCCCCCTGCCACAGACGTGCAGCCGTTAAAATATTAATGCCTGGCATGTGGCAAACATTTAAAGTATGCGGAGACTTGGGAGCTGTTGAGCCAGCCTTGTTGACACACTGCCTCACCTGGGTATTGTTTGCTATGTAAATGCCACAAATTCTGCCAGGAAGTTGCTCAGCTCTTCTTCCCTGGCAGGGTTGATGAGGTAGGCTGGTCCCTGTCCCCTGCCATGCCTCCCTGGGCCACATGGGTGTGTTTGAGTGCCAGTTGCCAGGGGATGTTTGAAAAGGCTGCTCTTGACAACGATGCTGAACATGCCCCTGAGGCATGGGGATGGGCACGGGGGGGGGGGGGGGCTCACGGGGAAAGGGTGGGCAGACCACTGCTCACAAGAAGCTTCCTGTGTCTAGAATACAAACCTAGCAGGCCTGACAAAACACCACTATGGGCTTCCTCCTCCTTTACCCACAGCAGCTGTCCTTGGTTGACTCCCTCCCTCCCTCCCTCCCTCCCTTCCTTCATTCCTCTATTTTCTCTATTTCTCTTTCTCTCCTTCCTTTCCCTTCCTTCCTTCCTCCCTCTCTTTTCTTTTTTCTTCCTTTCTCTCTCTTTCTTTCTCCCTCTCTTTCTTTCCTTCCTTTTTTTCTTTTTGCTGAGCTCCCACACAGCCTTACGATCCTTATCAACACTGGAAGCCACTTCCAATCAATTGGAACCAGCCTGAGATGAAAGCAATTTGTTGTCCCCAAGGAGGAGAGGATGAGTGTGTGGGGCTTGAATGGAGTGCTAAGGGCACTCCCAGGGGGACTGCACCTTGCAGGTGACAGTCACAAGGCTTCACGTAGGAGGTGGCTCTTGGAGAGAACAAGATGGACTGCAAGTGTGGACACGATTGGTGCAGATCAAGGCAGAGCATGCTCAGGCCAGAGACCACACGCACAGGGCAGACATAGAAAAGATAAGCGGTTGTGGCTGAGTAGGGTGGCTCAGGACTGCCTGTCACCTCTGGCTGTCCTCCAGAGTTGCTTTAGCTGACGGAATCTTAGGAGACCTTTCCTCCCTCTAGAAGTCTCTAGAATGGCCTGCCAGCCTAAACAGAAACTAACAACCCTGAGAGCGAGGCAGGACTTGGATGGGAGTGTTTGACATCACAATCTGAAAATGACTAGAAAGTAATTTATGTCATGCCGTTCGTTGTGTTGTCTGTAAGGTGTCTGTCTTGACCACTCACTGCACTCTTGTAGTAGCCCCAGAATTTTTGGATCCTAAAATTAAATGTCATGTAATTTTAATGTGTCACAACTAATATTTTTCCTCTGTTTCTGTGTTTTGTGTTGCCCTATCCATCTAATCTTCCATGTAAAAGGCATCATTAGCTCTCAAAATTTATCAAACAGAGAGGGCATGGGGTCTGGACTCCACATGACAGAACATCCTGTTTCAGATGTGACTGGCACTTTAACTGCCTCAACAGGTGCGCACACCTGTTCTGATGCGGGCAGTGCTACATTTTGTAGAGCTCATGGCTATGACATGTCACAGCTCATCTCAGCCAACGGGGTGAGGGTAGAGTAGGTCAGGTCACCCATTTAAAGAGCAAACCCTGAAGCTTTTACATGGGGACAGGTCCAAAGCTGTCTACAGGCCTCCCAGCAATCTGGTGGTCGGAGAAGATCAAAGGTGAGGATGTGGAGGCCCAGAGAGGGGTGATGATTCGCTCAGAGTTATTCAACTGGTTAATAACACAGCTTGGCCAGACCCCTCCATTCAGTGACAGATCCTTCCTCCAGTGACCATGAGACAAGAGGGTCCCTGGGTTAAGCATCATCCTGTCCCCTGGCTGTCAGGGAGTGCCCTGGCCTTTGCTGCCATTATTGTTCACGTCTGTTCTTGGCTGTAGCTCTGTGAGAAGGACACAGCCACCAGGCTCCAGCAGCGGGTAGTAAGGGGAGAGGTAAAACATGATAAATTGCTGTTAATGCTGCTGGGTGACTGAGATAAAGGCTTGATTGTTTGGGCAGCATAAATCAACACCCCAAGCGGGACGGGAAATAAAGCAATAATTTCAATCTATTTCCAGGGTCTTGTGGGCCGAATGACCGACCAGGAATTGATATCTGAGGATGAAATAAGGGATGGGGGTGATCTATGGCTAAACAATGGTGTGTGATATCTCCACACCTCCTCAGTCTTATACACCCCTGTGGGTAAGCTGTAGACAGAACCATCACTCTCCCCTGACCTGGGACATGGTCCCAGTACCCCCTTCCTGTCTTCTCCACAGTCTATCCACAGACAACCGCTGTCCCATTCTCTAGGCAGCCTGGCTATTTATTTACTCATCCCACTTCACAGAGGGACTGTTTCTGCTGAGTCTGGGCCAGGCACAGAGCATTCAAAAATGCACAAGATAAAATTGCCATAGACCAGACCTCAAGCTCCATATGGGCAAGAAGTTTGGCCACCAGCTCACCATACACTACCTAGCATGGGACATGGCACATGACAGGTGCTCAATATATCTTTTGTTAAAGAAGAGATAACTGGGTGTGGTGTTATATGCCTGTAATCCCGGTGCTCTGGAGGTGGAGGAAGGAAGATCAGGAGCTCAAGGCCAACCTCAGCTACATAGCAAGTTCATAGCTGGCCTACACTACATATGACCCTGTCTCAAGAAAAATAAAGAAAAGAATGAAGAAGACAATGACCAAACTAAATGCCAACAAAGTCACATTAAGAAGTCACATTAACTTCTAGGGTAGGACTGGACAGTGGCAGGGGCTGAGGAGAGCAGAAAAGCAAGGATCCATGTTTTTTTCTGGCAGATGGTGGGAAGGCTCAGGAAAGTTGGAGAACAGTGGAATTTGACAGAATTTTCAGATAGGGTTGGTAAGTAGAACAGGGACCAAGGGCATTACAGATGGAGGGAACAGCATATGCGAACACCCTAGAGGAAAGCGTCACCCACAATACTAAGTTAGTGTTTAAAGTTTCTTTTTAAAATTAATTTGTTTTGGGCTGGAGAGATGGCTCAGCGGTTAAGGCACTTGCCTCCAGTGGCTAAGGCCCCGGGTTCAATCCCCAGGACCCACATATGCCAGACCCACAAGGTGTGGCCTTGGTGCTCTCTGTCTCTCTCTCTCTCTGTCTCTCTCTCTCCTCTCTCTCTCTCTCTCTGTGTATATCTGCTTGAAAATGAATAAATAAAATATTTTAAAATTAATTTGTTTTTAATTGATAGTAGAATTGCCTTAATCAAGCACAACTTGATATTTTTGTTGTTTTATTCTCAGACAGGGTTTTTCCCATGTATCCCTGGCTGGTCTGGAACTCTCTGTGTTTTGGAAAATGACCTTGAACTTCTGATCCTCCTGCCTCTACCTATCTAGTGCTGAGAATAAAGGTGTATGCCATCACGGCTAGTTGATGCAATGCTGGGGGTGGAACCTATGGCTATGTACATTCTAGGCAAGCACTCCATCCACTGAGCTACACCCCCACCCACAACATGATGTTTGGGAGTCATCATTTGCTCTTCCTATCTCCCATACTTGACTTTATCCTTCTTCTGGCCCCCATCTGTTTTGGGTTATGGCAGTCTTCATGGCCAGCATGGTCACTTATCATCAGAAGCTCAGGGTTCCCATCCCAGCTGGTCCCTGCACAGTTCCATGGCTTCAAGCAATCCTGTTGGGCCCTTCTTGTCCTTCTCCTGGGGGAATTGTATGACCTGATGAATTCAGTTAGGTGACCTCTAAGTTCCTTCCATTCCTTAGGGGCTCTTATTGATGCTTTAAACAGGAACTTGGAAAGATGGTCTGACGTGGCTTGCCCCAGGAGTTAGTAAGTGACAGAGTCAGGATTTGGACAGCGACATTGTGCAGTAAACACTGTATTACCTGCTCTGCAGCCTGCAGGGAGACAAGGCAGTCAGCCAGTGGTAGGTGGCTCTAAAAACTTCCTTCAGCAGCAGTGTCTGCGTCCTGGGATCATCTCATGACCACACCCTCTACCCACCACTGCCTCCAACAGGCTAAGATGGATGGGTTCCACAGAACCTGTCAAGGCATGACAAGGGGCCCCATCTGAACTGCTCACAGAGGCTGTAAATTTTTATGTTCATTATGTTTGTTTTGTTTGGTGTAATTAATGGATCTATTAAGCTCAATCAAGCTCTGACCTCTATTATAACTATTATAAATCAGATCCATTGTCTCTGGGACGGGGAGCTGGTGTCATCTTGCTGGCCTCCCTGGGAGGTGGTGGTCACTCCACAGCATCGTTTTGGAATGAGCATGAGAGGAGACTCAGAAGGGGGGGTAGGATAACCATGCTGATTAGAGGCAGTATTGGAGGCTACCAACCGGACACTGAGAACAAAAGGAAGGAAAAGCCATGGGGAAACTGAGTCATGGAGTCATGCTGCTTGATTCCCACTCTAGTGACAATTATTCATGTTTGTATGAATTCTGGGCTGCAGACAGAAAATGGGGTGAAGAAAACAGCAGACTCTCCATATCTTAGTTGCTTTACCCTATAAATGGCCAAGGTGCCAGTGGAGAGATGGGTGCTGGGCGCAGAGCACAGAGCTGGTAAACAACAGCGTCTTTTCCTACTATGCTCTCTCTGGTTTGCTGAGCAGAGTGATTGGGTGTGATAGAGCAGGGGCCTGTGTCCTTCTGGACTAGTAGGATGAACAGATCCCTGGGATACCAGAAGAGATGCTGCTGGCATGGTGCACTTTAATAATAATAGTAATAATAATAGTGATAATAATAAAGAGAGAAACTAACAAAATACCATTCCCCATCATTAAAATACAGAGGCAGATAAAGAGAAGCTCCTGTGTAATTACCAAAAATTCTTATTTCCATAAGAAATCAGAACTTCATAAATTCCCAACCTGATCCTTTTGCTCCAGGGAAACTGGGTTCCTATGAATATAGAAATTTAGTAATTGGCCCTGAAACTGTGCTTTGGGGTGTTAATAAATAGCAGGGTTTTCCTTGCTACACCCATCACTATGTCAGTGAGGAACACCCCACACCACCACAACCCTCCATCTGCACCAAAATGTCCAGGCTCCCATTCCCACGTAGACCCTCCAGGTTCTGGCTTCCAGTGGAGAGATTTCTTTGGGGGGGCGTGGAGAAGGTAGTGAAGAGGTCCTGCTAGTCAGGAGCTCATTCTGCATCTTCCCAATTGCATTTGAACTCTTCCTGACCAGAGGCATGCATTTTTATTTGAATGCAATGCATTTTTTAAAATAAAATAAATGCCCCCATTAGATTAAAAAAATGTACAGCATTATATAGCTTATAATGCCATGGTAGATTTTAAACCTCTAAAAGCATATGCATTAAAGCAATTTTCTAAACTAATATAGCAAGAGGCCCACAAAAGCACTGAAACATTTGATAATAGTCGCCATCTTCGGTGGAGGATAATGATGTTAACAAATGTAATGGGAGTAATGAGTGGAGATTCAGAAAGCTGCTTTTGTTTAATTTTTTTGTGATGCAAATTCAGTTTGGGAATAAAAGAAGGGGAAAATGGGGAAAAAACCCTCTTATTTGAAATGAATCTTAATCCTGGCTGATGATAGGCCAGTTGTTCACAGAAGTGGCTTGATTGTGGATTTAAACAATCTAGAGATGCAATTATTAAGGTGATGGGAACAAAACTGAAAGGAAAAAAATATATTTTAAAAAGGAGCTGCAGAATTGAATCTTCTTTCTGGAATCTGGAATTGCTGATGTTTGAGGGAAAAAGTGCCAGCAGGCTGTGGTCCTGTCTGTGGAGTTACCTTTTCCAGCGACTTGCAGGCCTAGGGCTGCAGATTCCTAAGTGTGGTTAGGAACAAAGGAGTGGTGACAGAGGAACTTGTCCTGGACCTTCCCTGAAGCCAGGGTGCTCTGTGGGAACCCCACTGTTTCACCATAACAGCCCCATACAGGACTTGAATCCTGGATCTTCTCTGAAACCAGGGTGCTCTGTGGGACCCCCACTGTTTCACCATAACAGCCCCATACAGGACTTGAATCCTGGACCTTCTCTGAAACCAGGGTGCTCTGTGGGACCCTCACTATTTCACCATAACAGCCCCATACAGGACTTGAGTCCTGGACCTTCCCTGAAACCAGGGTGCTCCGTGGGACCCCCACTGTTTCACCATAACAGCCCCTTACAGGACTTCGGCCAGCTATTCTGACTCTTTTTCTTCTGCAAAATGACAGCAGTTAGGAAGCACATTTTGAGGGGGGGGTGGGACTCAAGTCTTACTTCCCCCAAAAGAACAGAAGGTGACACAAAGCTGAGCAGCCATCACTTCTTCCAACCTCCTTTCTCTAGGCTCAGCTGGCTCTATGAAGCAGCAGTCATAACTAAATGTACCAAGGAAAAGCCTGTCCAAGAACGCTGGTCTGGAGGCTCCTTCGGTGATCCAGACATATGCCATATTGTCTTGATTTTCTCCAGCAATAGCAGGAGCCACAAAGGATAATGTTTCTCTGTGGATGTCTGTCCTGGGCACAGGGATGGGCAGAGAAAGGGAACAGCTCTTACTGGGTTTTACATTTCAAGCTATGCAACCTTGAAGTGCCCCAACTGGAGCTGCATTAATAACAGGTACCTTGTGGCTTAGAGCTTGGCATGCATTTCATTTTTGAGTGTGCTCCATTCCCCCAATCAGAAGAGGGACAGAGACATTTCTATGTCTATGGAGTTGTCCATAGGAACCTATCCAGGCAAATGCTGGGCTAAGCACATGTGGCATAAATATATTTAAGAGCTCTGACCTAAGGCAGGCATTTCTTTAAGTACTGTACATAGCTTGTTTCATTTAACACCTAAAACATATCAGATAGGTGTAATAATCATCCCTGTGTTACAGCTGGGGAAACTGAGTCATGGGGAGTTTTTTTTTTAAGACACACAAATGTAGGTTGTAAGTGGCAGAGCTGGGCCATTTGTTATAGTTCCTAACAATCATGTTGGACACCTGTGTGGGTTGCTAGACGGGAAGGGCTTCACCCTGCATGTATATCAGACCCACCCACTGCCCACAGCCAGGATGCCATGCCTAGAGATGCTCCAGCCCAATGAAGGCTACCCGATACCTAAGGCAGATATTTGGATCTGAAATGATTGTGAAGAAGAGAGTATTGTAAAAGAATATAATTTTAAAGGTGCAGAGAAATGGGGAATATGAGTTATAGTCACTAGCTGCCCTAATTTATAGCTTTAATTAACATGAAAATTATAACAGATTTTTATGATTAGTAGGAGCATCTCAGTGATGATTTTAAGATGAATCTGGGAGAGGAAATATCCACACAATCAACAAGGTGTTAGAGGGAGCAGAGAGTCAAATGAAAATTCCAGGCCATCCAAATAGTCATCGGTAGCAGCACAAGGCCACCCAGACAGACTGTCCCTTGCAGGGAGGACAGAGGTCCTTACACCACCAGCAGCACTGTGCTGGAGCAGGGGAGAGTCCGGGGGTTTATCTGTGTGTTACCCTGAAGGCCTTGCTCATTCTTTCTGGTCTTCAAGGTCTGAGGTCTGGACCAGCTCCCTAGGGTCTCATTTTTCTCCTGAGACTGATAGATCAGGAAACTTTTCTGTTACTAGGAAGAGGCTACTCTGCTGGCTCACCTCTGAGGAAGCCTTGCCTGGAAGTCAGGGTCAGGGACAAGAAGAGCACAGCCTGGAGGAGGGGCTGAGGTGGGGAAACCACCCAACTATCCATGAGCCTTACTGAAATAAATAGCCACTATTAAAAATCTTTTTGAGCTACTGCTTTGGACTGGATGTTTATGTAGTTATGTCTCACCCATTCTCCAATTCATATATTAAGATCTTAATTCCCTGGGTACCTCTATTTGTAGCTCTTACAAGGATGTAATTAAGGTTAAATGAGGTCATATGTCCTCATCTGATAAAATTAGTGTCCTTATGGGAAGAGATAACTGGAGCACGTGAACACTCAGTCAGGCTCCCTTTCCTCACCCTGTAGGAAGCCACAGCAAGAAGGGAGCCATCTACAACCCAAGGGGAGAGCCCTGACCAGAAACTCACCCTGATAGTCCTTGATCTTGGACTCTGGACTCCACAGCTGTGAAAATGAAATTTCTGTTGATGGAACTACCAAGTCTGTGGTATTTTGTTACAGAAGACTAGAACACGTGTGACTGAATTCTGATAGCCTCCCACCTGGGAACAGGCCCGCTAGGAGGTGTAGGCAAGTCAGAAGTGAGCTACCCTATGGCCTCCATCTGCTGCAAGCCCTCCTTTTCCCCTGGCATAAAATAACCCAACCAACCAACAAATAACAACTGAAGCATACTAGGCTGTATCTAACACACTCCATACCTTTCTCCCTTGCTGTGTCTCTATTGGGTGTCCATTCTCTGCTTAAACCTCTTTTAGTTGGGGAAGGTACTCACTTCTCCAAGGTAGGAACAAAGACCATAGCATCTTGCTTTGGGAGATATATGGTCTACCCACATCCAGCAGCCGGCTTCCTTGGGTTAAGTGGAGGTCTGCTTGGAGTCAGGCAAGGCGGGCTAACTTCAGATTGCCCAACAAGCCCTGTCAGGGAGAAGCTACAGACACAGAATGGAAAGATGGCCAGAAGCCTTTAGAGACCATTCATTCTGTTCCTATTTGCTCTTCCTGGGAGCCAGGCATTACTTCACTTGGTTGTCCCTTTTGCTGGCTTCCCCAAGCTCATATTTAATCACCAGTGTGAGGAGTGATTGGTCCATTGCAGATGTCTATTTGATGATCATCCACCTGAGCCAAGGACACTCGTGCCAGGGACTTGGAGCACTGCTTTCCACATAGCACTGACTTCCTTGGGAACTCAAAGCCCACCCACCCAGTTGCCACTGGAAGCTCAGGCAAAGGCAGGCAAGGCTGTATTCCAGAGTGAGAAGGACCAAGGACCCGCTTGCTATGTGCACATGTGAGCCTGGGCCATTAGCAGTGCTCTGCTTTCCTGTGTGAGTTAATCTTAGAGGCATGCAAATTCTGAGCCGAAACACAGGTCGTGTGATGTTGCTTTAGAGAGTATTTGGTGTGATCCTCCATTTTACAGAGGAGTAAACAAAGATCTAAATCTGGGATCACTAACCTGTGGTCATTGACCTCCTTAAGATTATTCATTATTTCACTATCCTGATTAAGAATTCTATAGACTTCATGAATCTGCACTTTAAAATCAAGGTCCCAGGTGGTTTTGATAATTGAACAAGTTAAGGGGAAAATGTATTAAGGGACTTGCCTAAGATATCATGGCAGAAAAGAAGCTAGATGCTGGGCCTCCTTCCATCCCTCAGGAATGGTGTTTAGTGTTGGACACATGGGGACTGGCACGGATGTGTTTGATCCTGTGGGTAGCTTCCATCCTCTTGGCTTTCAGAGCAACAAGAAAAGTCCGTGTGGCCCAGAACGCATGTAATAGAGGGATTCACATTACAGAGGGCCTTCCCATCGACACCTCTTCCTTTTCAGCCTTTAATCCTACTGGATTAAACAAACTAAACACTGCATTCTGATAGTCTCCCACCCTGGGAACAAGCCAGCTGGGAGGAGAAGACAAGTTAGAAATAAGCTAGGCTATGTCCTCCATCTGCCCCTAGGCTTCCTTTTCCCCTGGCATAAAATAACCCAACCAGCCAACCAACAAAATAGAAACCCTAGCAAAACAAAACCAAAGGTGAATGAGGGAAGAGTTCCAGAGGCGGGTGTGTAGATTATAAGGGGAACTAGGATCTCACTGGGAGAAACTGGGTGTCAGGAAGACGTATGAATCTGAAAACGTGTGACAAGGGGGACTTTGTTCTTTGTGGTGTCCCAAAGTAAAGATCACTGGACCTTTCCATCTGTCTCAGAGAGGGCCTCATGTTGACAGAGGGTGAGCATACGCTTGGAAGTCACTCTCCTACTCAAGTTCATCAGCAGACATTGAGGGTAAATCCCAATTATAAGATAATATTTGGGCTGGGG
Source organism: Zapus hudsonius (assembly GCA_004024765.1). Lineage (NCBI taxonomy): Eukaryota > Metazoa > Chordata > Mammalia > Rodentia > Dipodidae > Zapus > Zapus hudsonius. Next base: position 4,811 of record PVHP010000327.1, on the reverse strand, counting down.
AGATGGCTCAGTCAGTCAAGCACTTGTCATACTGCCACATAATCATGAGGACTTGAGTTTGGATCCCCAGCACCCACATAAATGACAGACAAGCGTGGTGGCCTGCCTGTAATACCAGCAAAGACAGAGACAAGCAGGCTAGCTAGACTATTGGTGAGCTTTTGATTTAAGCAAGAGACAAAGACACTTGACACTTGGCTTCCACACACACTTGTACTCACATATGTGCCCACACATAGACAAACATGTGTGTACATGCACATGCACACACACAATTCTGCACAGGATACTGTACAGAACACCTCACCTTGCAAGAAACAGATTGTATCCCCATTTGACAACTGAAGCTGAGAGGTGTTACAGTACTGACCAATATCACCAGCCCACTATGTCCCACCTTCCCTGCTGTTGAACACTTGCAACTATAGAACCCCAACCTTCAGTTCCAAAGAGAATAAGCATCCTGAGACACTGGGAGGTGGAAAAAGCCTAGGAAGACAACTTGCTTGTCAGAGATTTGCATATAATTCTGATGAGAGACAAGAGGAAGGGCCAGGTGATGTGGACCCTCAGCAGTCTGTCTTCCTGAGTCTGTTTTCCCCCTCACAAGCAGGGGCCATTCCAGGCCACCTCCATGATGGCTTTTAACCCTCTAAAAAGTCTCCTTGTCCATCAGAGAGAATGTCTACAGTATAAAACACTTGTTAATCATGCTGAGAAGAAAAGGAATTTTTAGCAAGAAACAAAACCTCCACATTGCTGGAGAACAGAAAGCATCTTATTTCTAACAAAAGAAAAATGTGATTATTATCTCAAATGAGACAACAATACTCAGGCCTAGAACAAACTGTCTTTGGATTAGGATCATCCCAGGTAGACTGCTTAGCTGGAGTTTCCTGCCAGTGGGCACTCTCCTGTCTTCTAGAGCCATCAGAGTTCTACCTGAGAGTGCAAACTCATTTTAATAAAAGACCAAGCAAAAAAAAAAATGGAAAAAGAAAGGTGAGTCTGCCGGGGAGAAAATCATATATTGCAAGTCAAAGGCAAGTGCACCCTATTTTTAGATTCTGCATTGTGGGGGTTACCTGCATTCCCAGCCCCTCCCCAGCCCCCAGACTTGCCTTGCTCCCGCGTGGGCACTGAGAGTTGGTGCAGCACACACACATCCGTGGTGTGCACGTACCTTGACAGTTCTCTACTTAGCTCCCTGCCTCCACCGCCCACCTAACATGCACAGGGGAAATGGAACCACGTTTGTAGAGCTCATCTGAATGAAGACTTCTCTGTTAGTCACCACCAGCCTGTCTGGGTCCCTGTTGGATAGTACCATCCCAGCTAGGAGGTACCAAAATGAATGGCTTTGGGGGCACCATGGAGAAATATGCTGAGACTCACATACAATTAAAACAGTTCTTAATACTTGCATTGTTCCTGGGATGTGGGTGTGCATGACACCTACCTTTTCCCTTTGGCTGGAGCAAAACAAGAGAACATATGTTCTCATTGCCAGGGCTCCCAGACGCTGGCATCTAGAGGAATGTTAAGTGTGAGGTCACACTCAACCCTCCTCCCTATGGCTCCCAGTCCTCCCAGCCACCCTGCCTGGTTTAGCCATGATGAGGTGGGCTGGGGAGCTGTCTGACTTAAAACCACAAGATTTTTCCTAATTTTCCATTTGTGTTTAAAAAAATGTTTTAAGTGAATGTGTGAGAAGGTGATGGTTACAAAGAGACTGGCAGATACTCTGACCTACCGTGTTGGAGAACAGAGAGAAAAAGGAACAGATGTGAAGGCTTTACAGGGAATAAGTCTGAGGAATGACAATGACGGCTTAATCTTTTTTTTTAATTTCATTATCATCAACTAGGCTGGCTTGCTTCCTGTTGTTTTGCCTGCCTTCTCCTCCTTCCCTCCCTGCCTCTCTTCTTCTTACCTTCTTCGTTTCCTACTTCCTCTCATTTTTACCTTCCTTCATAGGCATCAGGAACATGAACTTGTCTCTTCTGTGATCCTAGACAAGTTAACTACTTTCCTAAGCCTCAGTTTTCTGGTCTGCAGGATGGGGTAATGTTACATTTGAGAAAGAAACTAGACAAGACAAGGCAGAGATAGCAAAGGTTGAGTATTGTACTATGATGGGTAAGGTGAAGGTAATTGATATTGTCTCCATCATCATTATTTTTTTCCCCTCTCAACTGTTTCTAAAGCTGCCTCTCAGTGCAAGGTGTTGGGTTCAGCAATGGCAGCATTCTGTTAGAAGTCCCTGCCTCAGGGCCCCACTGTCCTATGGGGTTGACAATCTCACTTCTTCCACTAAGCAAGGGATACCAGGTCTTGGAGGTCAGGAATAGGGAGAAATTCCTGTTTTGAGTTTTGATGATAAATTGGATGGATGGGGCTAAAATCTGTTTCCCACTGTGTGGGAAAGGGGAGAGGGTCCAGCAGGAGCCCAAAGCAAAGACAGAGACAGCAATCTGAATAGCAGACAAAAGAATTTCACGGAGAGGAAGAAGAACCCCGATCTTTGCAGCCAGCTCCTTAGAGATTTGGTTGGCTGGTACAGGCGGCCTGGATGAGGTGGAGATGAAATAGCCCTGGGGTAATTCAGAGTTGGATAAGCAATAAGCCTTCAGAATCTCTACTTTGCATAATGGAGTTTCAACATTCTGCACAGGCCCCAGCCTCTGTTCCCATTGGTTACAGGTTCATCATTGCCCCCTTCCCCCCCCCTGGGTCCTGAGCCTCTTTCTTTTGCATCTTCATGGTCGAGCCACAACACAACTGCAGTCCCATTTTCAGAGAAACTGCAAATTTGCGCTGCTAATTTAAGAAACCTCCAAATTCAAACTTACCAAGCAGACAAATTAGGAGTAGTTATTTGCATTCCAGAAAGCGTCTTGTTTTACAATGGGGTGAGCCACAAGCATCCTTTAACAACAATGGGCTTCTTCTAGATCATTCTGGGGTTGATTTCTACGTGACAGGCTTTTGGGAAAGATACATAATGAATTAGGACCACTGGTGAGGCCCTAACAGTTGAAAATGAAAACAAAACACCTCTGATATTATAATGAAACTCAATGGGAAGTACTGTTTGATTCACATCAACTTGATAATTACACAATGTCTTAAAAGCTTTATTAAATATTCTTTCATTAATGTATGCTACAATCTTACTATGGATACCTACTATGTGTCAGGAAACGCTCTATAAGACATCGGCTTTGTTGTCAAGTTTCCTGGGGAAGATAAATCAGCATTGTGATGTGGCATGCATGCTGCATGTTACAAGCACACTGGAGGAGGGCCTAAATCAAGCTGGAGGGCCAGCAGTCAGGAATGGCTTCCTGGAAGAGGCAAAGTTTAACAGCTTCTGGAAAGGCAAGGGCTATCCCAGGGCGAGGGAACAAGACATAAGTAGAGTCATGTTCTAGGGGACTTCGGTGGCTGATGTAGGGAGGTTTAAGTATAGGACCAGCCAAGGTCACAAAGGGTTTTCTGAGCCTCACCAAAGAATCTGAACTTCTCCTAGCATCATTGTGGGCCACTGGATTCTATTAGGGGACAAGCATTTCTGAGACATTCATATTGCAGGGGTATGTATGGTAATTTGAATGTGATAGTATAAATCTATGGCCCCAGAGACTCAGGTGTTTTATTAAAATTAAACTTGTAACTTGGGTCTTCAGTTGTCTGGCTGGAGGAGGTATCACTGAGGGGTGGACCCTGGAGGTGTGTTTGGGGGCTGATCTGAATTCCATCCCAGAGGTGTGAGGAGAGCAATTTGTGTTCTGGTGTTTGTGCTTGCTTGCTTTTGGTGTTTGCTGGCTGTTTGCTCTTTTCTCTCTGCTTGGATCTATGAAAGGGAGCCAGCTTCTTTTGCCACGGATAGAACTTACCCTGTTTGAACCAGGTGTCCCCTACAAATCAATGTGGTCTGAATGTTTAATCCTCAATTTATGGCAATTTTGGAACCTTGTTGGAAGTGTGTTGTTGGAGGCAGGCTTATGGGGGTTATAGCCAACTTACCCTTGCCAGTGTTTGGCACACTCTCCTGTTGCTGTTGTCCACCTGATGTTGGCCAGGAGGTGGTGTCCACCCTCTACTCATGCTGTCATTTTCCCTGCCACGATGGAGCTCCCCCTTGAGTCTGTAAGCCACAATAAGACCATTCCTCCCATCAGCCATTTTTGGTTGGGTTCTTTGTCTCAGCAATGAGAAGGTAAACTACAACAACCTGGATTTGTAAATTGAAATAAACCCCTTCCTCCTGTAAACTGTGTCTGGTTGGATGTTCATCCCAGCAATGTGGAGATGACTGTAACAAGGGGTGGGGAGGGTCACCTGGAGGAGCCAACAAGAAGTGTCCAGAGCCTAGTTGAGGTGTTGAGAGAAGGATGGAGAGCCAGGATTGCATACCAGACAAGATGGCTGAATCCATGAGGCTGTCACCAGGTAGCACAAAGAACAGCATAGCGCACGGCTACTATGAGTCCCCTGTGTGCCAGGCAAACATTCACTATGGGAACAGATAATCTGAGAGTTCTAAGGCTCCCACAGTTCTGCTCAGGTGACATCCCAAGACATTCGGGTTACTGGTTCTGAGGGTAGGCATGGGAAAATGGAGACTTCTCTGAGCCAGCCACTGAAGCTGCATGCATGACCAGGACTCTGCCAGGTAACAGGTGAGGAGTCAAAGGTGAGCAGGCACCATGTGCAAAGGTCAAGGTGGCACCTTAGGTGACTTTATAGTTGGAAGATGCAGGGTTAAAAGCTTGAAAGTAGGAAGAGTCTGAAGAAGCAAGTCCCCT
>PVHP010000326.1:0-161973 GCA_004024765.1 Zapus hudsonius | reverse complement strand
GAAGTGTCCAGAGAGGAAGACATACTGAGAGGATGTGCCTCTGTCCATGGGCTGATGTGGGCCTGCACCAGCTGTCAAGTTGAGCTGCTTTGAGCTGATCCCTGTCATTCATCGCCCTTGCATGTTGTTAGAGAAAAACTCTGATTTATTACTGTGCACCTGTTTTACTGGATACTTATTTCCTCAAAGACTCATTTAGCTCTTGAAACAAGATTAAAACCAGATAGGATTGCTAATTAACACATTAAAAATTGACCCTCACTGAGGTTGAATATCTTATCATTACAATTAGCTAGCAAATCCAGATCCAATGGCTAAAGTCGAGATTTTTGTCAGATGCTGACGCCAAGTCAAGTTTTGCCTTCTGCCTTCTGTTAATGTCCACCTGGGTGTGTTTATTTGTACCTGGAGTCTTAATTATGACTGAGGAACTCTTTCCATTAAGGGATTGCCTACAAATGATGGTCTGAATCATCCCACACGCCCCTTCTACCTGGCATGCATTCACTGAAGACATGGATGTTATTTTCTTCCTTTGATTAGCCTCCCTATCCTGACTGGCCTTGAATTATCATTCTAGCTAAACCTTTTGTAGCTGTGGATGACCTGGAGAAACTCAGCACACACTTTCACTCGCTTGTTGGCTTCTTTCTACACTCAATATTGCCTGGAAACTTACTCTGTTGAGACGCAATGTAGACTTGCAGTTCTTGGCTGGGAAAAAGTTCACTGGAGAAGTCTGACACTGAGATGGAATCTTTAGGAAATGAATGAATACAGGGGAGCTGTTATTCCATGAAATATGAAAGAAACAATGAGGAGCTCAAACCAGAATGTAGATTAGCAACTGATGGGCAATGGCCATTATGGACTGGGAGCTGGAATAATTAATGAGACACGTAAGCCTCGAGGAGTGAGTTTCTGTAATTCAAATATAGAATCTTAGTTTTCAAATGGGCCTGTTTCCAAGTGCCCTCCTGACTTTAAAGGGTAGAGTTAAAGAACTATTGGAGGTATTTGTGGGGTAGAGGAAATGAAATGAGACTAGTTGTGGAAACCATAGAATGTATCTTCTGGAGTTTTGCATTTGAAACAAATCTTTAGGCATCTGTGTAAGAATTTCCACTATCAAATATGCTGTGTCCAACTAAAAGTCTGCAAAGTCACTTAAAGCAGTCTCATTCCCATGGACTTTTTAAAGAAAGAAATCACTTTGCCATATATACCATGTCTCATCTACGTAAGTCAATTCCTTTGGCTGGTGGAAGTAAACCCAAGAAAGCAGCTGGTGAGGCTGACCTCACCAGCCTGGTGATCCCTAGCCCTTCTTCCAAACACATTTTTAAAAAGAGTGGTTCCCCTTGGAAGTGGGATTAGTTTTGTGGTTTCCTAAAGAAAAATAGAATGGAGAAGTAGCCCTCATTAATTTTACACAAGAAAGTCGCCTTGATGTTCCTAAAGAATTCGAAAATTCCGTTGCACCGCTATAGCTGGATTTGTTTTCAATAATACCAAAACACGAGAAGCAAAGCTTCTTCTTGTCACATGAATTACATTTTCACCAAGGATACCTCACCTAAGAAACAGCTCTGCTCAGTCGGAGTTTTCTCTTTTCCTTATTTCTAGCTAGTATTTTTGTTTATTTTTGGAAAGTTTCAGGTTTAATTAAGTGTGATTTTCTTTTAAATGTAATGAACTACCTAAACCAAAATATCCCCTTAACATGTACAGACACTTTTGAATGTCATCCAAGACAAATACATATTTACTAATTCTACTTGTTAAAATCAGATAAAGTGAGGGCTAAGCCTTGGGGCTCTGAGTAGACCAGTCAGTTAAACCTTATAAGCGACCTTAATCTTCTTTGCTTTAAGCAAACCTTGAGACATTTCTTGTAAATGTCTCTGTGAAGGATAAGTAGATTTAAGCCCAACTAAGTGGTCATCTAACTTGGGTAACTAGGGATGATTTTCTAACTTGTGATCAACCAAACATCTTTGCTTCACCTCTGTATTCATCCCATGGAAGCTGTCCTCTCACAGAGCTGCCCAATTTTTAAAAAGTTATAAAGCCTCAGTTTACCTTTCTGAAACACTCATGATTTGGTGAGTGACTACTTTGATTCAGGTACTGTTGCAAATCATAGGTGACAGAAAGTAAGAAAGGTATTAGGAATATAATAAGAATTTCAAAACTGCTGAGATGCCTCCCACATCGCTTTAGCTGAGTGACTGCTTTGCTTTTGGGGGAGGGGCTGGGAAGATGAGGACTGTTAGTGTTGAGTTTAGGATCTTAGTTTAAAGATGTATTGAGATGTTTGAATGGAGGTTTAGGAGAAAACATTTTGAGTAATTGGAAAGAAACTTATTGAGCTCCTAAAAATAATTTCCTGGTTTATAAATGTTGGCTAATTAAAAAATGATGAATCAAAAGTATTAATTGTGGTTGTAAGCAATTGAACCCAATGCCAGAATTCCAGGAGTGGGGTGAATTATTACAAAGAAATGTAGTTTTCTCAGGAAATCCAAGGTCGTATAGCTGGGCTTTAGGGATGAGCTGAACGAAGGTCTCACTGTCAGGTTTTTCTCCTTCTGCCATTCTTGCGATTCTTTGCACCTTCACCTTCTCCCTCTGAGGACCTGCTTTCCTGCTTCTCCAGTTCATGAGGTAGAAGCCAGGGCCATGTACAGCCTCTGTTTCATTTGATACAAGGCCTATCGGTAGTATTGATGGGAACTATTACTCAATGTAAGATCTCCCATTCTCTGACCCAGATAGGCTCACCTGATCACTCTGGCCCATGAGGACAGTGTGACACCTCAACTGTCTGAAGCCCAAGCAGTAGAAGGTTAAATAGTAGGTGGTTAGTAGGTCTTTGGAAGATACAGTATAGTGACAAGTAGTTATCACTGGGCATGGTGGTACATGCCTGTAATCCCAGGCTGAGGTAGGAGGCTCAGGAGTTCAGGCCAGCCTGGGCTATGTAGTGAGATCTTGTCTCAAAAACAAAACAATAATGAAGCCAAACAAAGCCATCCAGACTAAAATAAGTGAACAAAGTTAAAAAACTAGACATACAAAAAAAAACTAATAGCATTTTGTATGTTCATAGTATAATTTTTAAAAAGTTGTTGCATGAACAGTATTTTACAATAGACTTGGTTTTGTCAGATTATCTCCTATCTGGCAAATCTGGTTGATGGCCTGTTTTTGTAAGCACTCCTGACTGTCATTTTAAAACTAGTGTTAAAAATGCAGTGAAAATCACATGTGGCCATAAGCCTAAAAAAGGCTTTTCTGGCCCTTTTTAGACAGTTGGTTTTTTTCTCTGTGGCATTCTGGGTGACCATTAAGCCTTGCTTCTGCCTGTCTGGACACTAACTCTGGTTTAGCCGTTCAGAGGGAGATGAGGGTAACTTACAGACCTCTCAGCACTCTGCCTCGTCCCTGGTAATATGAGAATAGTGATATCTGCTTCATGGGCTGACAGGACGGGCTGAGAAAATTAATATATACACGTAAGTAAAATCATGCATACATGAAAGTCATCTGGACTAATGCTATTATTAAGAATATGAACTGTCATCGACGCCCAGGCAGGAGATGAACCACTCCTAACTCATCATCCAAAGCCCAAATGAAACCTTTGAGGACGTGATGAGATGAGCAAGAGAGCTACCTCTACAGCAAGTCAGTTAACCTGTGAAAGGGTAATGGAGACAGACTTTGAGGATACCCAACATAGACCAAAGCAGAAACCCAGAGACTCTTAAAATCTCAACAGTAAAGCAGACTTAAAACTCACCCACTATGACTCAGGGAACTGTGCAGAAGAGGGGGCGGAAAGATTGTAAGAGCCATGGTGGAGGAGAATATCCAGAGATATTGCCCCCCTCAGTAACAACACACAAAGAACAAAAACTGACCACTGCCCCATATCCCATGGACCAGTCCAGTAATCCCACTGAGGAAAGCCCTCAGCCAAATGGGGACAGGAAGGAGGGAAATGGGGGTACCGTTATAAGACTTGCTCATAGTGTATCTAATTATAAACAATAAAAAAGTTAATAAAAATAGCAAATACAAAAAAAGAATATTAACTATCAACATGCACCTAGGCATGTTTATACATGCAATATAAGGAGGATATTATATGTAATATCCTGATATTACATCTATATCACTGAATATGTGGGCAAAAATAGAACATGTGAATAAACATATTTGCATATGGGTATACACATATATATGCATATTATATATTTAAATTTATTTATTTACTTACTTACTTGAGAGAATTGATGTACATGTCAGAGCCTCTTAGTGCATCTGGCTTTATGTGGGCACTGGGGGATTGAACCTGGGCAGGCAGGCTATGTGAGCAAGTACTTTTAACCACTGGACCAACTCCCCAAGCCCAATTTAAGATTATATTTCATGAATATAATTGCCCATGTAACAAGCTCTTAGAAAACATCATTAGAAGAAAACCTATAATGCAATAATTTTGGGAAGAATTATCTTTTAAAAGGAATTTCATTTACATAAAACCTTTTCCAAAAATTTAAAATCTTTGTGTGGGGGTAGGGCTTGGGGGTGTGCATGGAGTACAGGGCACTTGAGGGCCTGAGGACCTCACCTTCTACTTCGTGTGAGGCTTAGTCTCTTGCTTGCACACCACTAGCTTGTCTGTGAGCGTCTGGTAATTCCCCTGTCTTCATGTCCACTCTCACTGGAGGCATGCTGTTCTGGGATGACAGATACCTGCTTCTATACCACCAGGCTTTAGGTGAGTTCTGGTCATCATGCTGGCCCTGCCAGTGCTTTCACACACTGAGCCATCTTCCTAGACCTGACATAACAAATCTTTAAAAATCTTAAAGCAAGGCAGATGTACATTTGAAAGAGATCAAATTGCAAACCAATAACTCATCACAGAGTAAGTGATATGAATTTGACATTGTCCTAAGGACTACTCAGTCCTTAAAGATAAATTCTGTCTTGTACCTCTAAATGAGAACATTGCTATTATGGCAATAAGAAGGTTTCAGAAATTTACAACATTAGCAAAACTATTAAAAAATTGATGCGTGTATGTCACTTGGTAGGCTGATAGTTCTCATAATGCAATAGCACAGTGTGAGCATCTAAGAGTGGATTAGAACTCACAAATCTAACTCAGACACAATCCCAGCCTCAGCCTCCTCTCCCTAGCTCCTTCTCGATTGTCCATTGTTATGTTTGTATAAATCTGGGGACACTCTCAGGACCGACATGCTAGAGCACATGTAAATAGAAAAATATGAAGGCAAAATCTATATTTAATCTGTGATAATATTTTATTTCATATACTGTCTATAAAAAATCACCGTTGTGATATTTTATCAAAAATAAAATCCAGGGGTGGAAAGGTATGCCTTGCTGACTTTATGGAACTTCATTTAGCACATTTCGTATAAAGGCCCATTTGGAAAAGATCTTTCGGAAAAAGGGGTTATCTCATCAATCAAGTACTTCCTGTGTGCGTATTGTAAATAATAAATGCATGCCACATGTGTAGCTGGAAGAATGCTGGAAAAAAAAACCCTATTGGCATGTTAAGAAAGTATGGCTAAAATACCTTCTCTCCTACCAACCAACCCCGTCCATTCCACTGAGCAAGAAACGGCCAGTCCAATTCATCAATATTGATTTCAGGTTTCATCAGCAGGGATTTTATTTTTTTTTTAGAACAAGACTCTTTCAGTTACACTTTCCATTTGACATTTCTCATTAGGCTCAAAGTCTTCACTGTATGTAAGTCTTTTCATGTAATTCAAAACCTAGCTCATCAAGGAACCTTCCTGATAGAAAAGGAAGTTTCTGTGTGTAGACAATCCTCATATGTCAGTCCCCAATGGGTGCTTCCTCCTCCTTCCACTTTTATTGGGAAGGGGGGTTGATATTTTCATTTACTTCTTGTTAATCGGTCTCAACAAAATGCTTTAATTTCTCTGTCAGGGTATTATTAGGACAATGAAGGGGCACTTATTCGGAGGGATCGCTCTTCTAACTGTTTAATAGGACAATGCTCCAGTTAGAGTTTTTGAGTCAGTAAAATCATCTGTCTCGGTGACTTGGGAATTCTGACCTGCTTATGGTCAGAATGAAGATCAAATTCCAAAGGGGCTCGTGCACATTGAGATGCATGTGGAGAATCAGGCTGTACTGTGTGTGTCATCTTTATACCTTTCAAAGCCCCACCCTCCTCCCATGCAGACCCCAGAGCTGTGGGTTTCCTAACCAGAATAAACCCAAGAAGCAACATGGGAAGCTAAGAAACTACTCCTTTGGGAACAGGTTTTAAGCTGGGTGTGTTCGTGCATGCTGAAATCCCAGCACTTGGTTGGTGCAGGAAGACTATGTAGGAACTTGCTTCAAAAAAAGTCACTCACAAAGTTTTAGAGAAAGAGAAAAAGAGAAAGATAGTGGCACACACGAGAGAGAGAGAGAAAGAGAGAGAGAGATAGAGAGAGAGAGAGAGAGAGAGAGAGAGAGAGAGATCCATGAATAGACATGCTGGATGCTGGAAGGATCTTGAGTCAAATGATGCCAGTCAGCTTTCTTGGTCCTGAAAATCTGAGCTATGGAGTGGGTTATTGGGAACCTGGGCTCATTAGAGCAAGTTATGACTAAATTAATTCTTCATAGGAGGTTCTAAAGATTCCTTGTTATCTGGCTTTCAAGGCTCCTTTGTTTCACAATTCCTTCATTCTAACAAATCACTGCTTTTTTGTTTTGTTTTGTTTTTCAAGGTAGGGTCTTGCTCTAGCTCAGGCTGACTATGTAGTCTCAGGTTGGCCTGGAACTCATGCCATCCTCCTACCTCTGCCTCCTGAGTGCTGGGATTAAAGGCTTGCACTTTTTTTGTGTGTCAAAATTGATTTCTGCTGTTTTTGCAGCCAACACAATGGCATACATATCTTTGTGAAACTGACAGTACGCACAGGAATTAATTTAAGATTTATTTTGATATGGGAAATATTGCTACAATGAGATGCAAGGTCAAGGTCGTGGCTCAGCACTGGATCCAGTCCTGGGACACTTTGAAGGCTTCACTTTCTGGGATTCCAAACTCCTTCACAGAAACTTCCCAGGAGTTAGTTTTGTAGCTCAACAGGCCTAGATCTTCTTTAAATTTTTAAAACTTATTTTTTGTAACTTAAACATAAATGCGTACATATTTGTACCTGATTATGGACTATCATGCATAATGGTCCAAACAGGGCAAACACACCTACCTCTCCAGACACCTGGATCCTCTGGGGCTGTTCCTCTGCTCTCCATGAAGGAGACTGAGAATGGGCGAGGGCGAAGCAGCCCTCAGGGAGACCCAGAGCACTCTGCCTTGGATTTGACTTGCACAAGCAATTACTCATCTCCTTCACTTCTCTATTTGTTTGTGTGATGCAATTTCAGGAAGTATACATCAGCTACGATCTGAATCACATTTGTTGTTCTTGGCACACTGTGGTTATCCTCTTGAAAATATAAATCATCTCACTTCAACTTATATATCATTTCTGGTCCTGAAGGTTTTATGAAAACGGAATTTTTGTTCATTGAATCAAAATGTAAGTAAACCAATGCTAGTTGTTCAAAGGTTTCTTTAGGAATCACTTTGCGAAGGAAATGACCATCTATAACTTGCAACACTGACAGATCTGGGGGCTTGTCACATGTTTGCTAACGACAAGATATCACGCAAACACTTCTCACTTTGAGCATTGAAACTTATCCAAATGTGATTGTAGCAGCCTACAGTTCAAGTTTGCAACTGTGAAAAATTAAAGTTGTGAATTCAGAAGGGCAGGGTGAAGGGGAGAGCATAGGAAGAGATACATGTCTCTCGGGGGTCTGGCTGATCAGTTAACAGGCTATTTCGCAAGTCAAAGGAGAAGAACATGAGTTCCCTTTATTTTCCATCCTATATGCTTGTAGCAATGTGTGACATGTTTCTTAAAATTATTTTCAATCTTAAAGCAAAATGAAAAACATCTTACTTTAGAACAGGGGTGATTTTGTCATGTAAAACTCTGACTGCCAAACTTAATTATATTTATCAGATTTCACTAGTACGTATTGTTCTAAAATTGGATTCCTAGTTGTTGGCTCTTCTTTCAGAATAAAACTAAATGTCCTATTTGTGAAAGCTGGATTATTCTTAAAATCCTTTATCAAAATGAAGCTACTGTTCAAACATATTCTACTTAAAAACGTATTTGCTGTCTGTCCCTTCAGTAAACTCACTGAGTACCACAGAGTTGATATTTTGACATTTTGATTACCCTAATATCCAATGAGATTTAAAACAGGAAGTGCTTTTTTTCCTCTTCAAATGGAAATGTGGCCTTATTTCTCAGAACTTTCAGAATACACAATGCTTTCCTGCCCCCTGTAGGAACATGGTCCCTTGGAATCCTTTTACACGAAAATCATTTATTCCTTTTAAATATTTTTAAAATCCTTTGACTTCATGCCTGAAACCTCTTTCTGTGAAAGGATGAGATACTTGGAGATGGGGCCACGCAGCCTGCTGTGACCTACAGAATGTTGTTAATGACACGTTCAGAGACAGTGCTGAGACAGATCTTGATGCCTTTGAAAAATGGTAGGTAGGAGGCTCATGAATGTCTGGCTAGTGTGCATAATCTTCTGTACTGCTGCACTGGGACTTAAGATAAAAGAACTATCTTTCTACAGGTTGTATTTACCACTTGCAAACTTGACAATCACATTAGTGTCCTAACTATGCCATAACAGAGTACCACAAACTGGGCAGCTTAAGTAGCAGAAATGAATTCTCTCACAATTCTAGAGATTGGGAGTACAAATCAAGGTGTTCTTACAAGTATCTGTTTCCTGCTTTTCTGCATGTTTCTGGAGTTATACCTTGCAGCCTGCAATTCCAACCTCTGGCCTTGTGACGTGGCATTCTCTCCTATCTTCACGTTGTCTTAGTATAAGGACACTTCGTATAGTAGATTAAATGCTTAATTACTGTGGTGGTTTGACTCAGATGTCCCCATAAACTCATGCAGTGTGAATGCTTGGTCCCCTGCTGATGGCAGCGTGGGAGGTGGAGCCTTGCAGGAGGAGGCGTGTTGCTGGGGGAGGACCTTGAGGGTTACTAGCCTCTGGCTCACTAGAGTTAGCTGGGCTCACTCCTGTCGCTACTTTCTACCTTCTTTGGCAAGGAAATGATATCTAGCCTCTGCTCATGCCATCTTCCCCTGCCATCATGAAGCTTCCCCTTGAGACTGTAACCCAAAATCAAAGCTTTCTTCCCTGCTTTTGGCTGGGTGCTTTATCTCGGCAGCACAAAGGTAACTCCAACACACTTATCCTTCTCCAGTGTGACTGCATCTTACGTTTTCATATCTGTGAGGGAGGTTTCATTTTGAGGGGCTAGGGATTAGAACTTCAAAATATTTATGAGTGATTTAAGCCAATTCATAGCAGGCATTATTTAAAATTATTTTAAATCAATGAAGTGCTTTAAAAAAAAACTAGGAGAATTGCTTTATGACTTTCCCAGAGTCAAAGGGAAAATGTCTATTCTCTGGTTACTCTGGAAGCTTCCCTTTGGAAGAGGGACATTGAGGTTCTTAAAGCACAACATGAACTCATTCAATTTCAACTCATTTTCTTGGACTAAATTTTTGAACTTGGCTCTGCATAGAGCACTGGAGGACACTAAGCCCTGGGCTTTTCAATCCTTCTTGCTGGGTGCTGAGACTCTTATTAAGCTTAAGCACTACACAGAGGAAGGTGTGATGGTGGTGATGGGGAGTCCTCCTAAGATTCTGAGGTACTCTACAGCTCTAGTGTGAGAATCAGCCAGAGTTTGTTAGTAACTTGCTCCTCCTGCCCTGCTCCATCAGAATCTCAAAGATAGGACATGGAATGTGATTAAAACTTTATTCAGAGGTACAACAGCCTGATTGAGCCCAGTTGAGAAATCTCTGATTTCTCCCAACCTTGGAGATGAAGAATCTGAAAGACAGACAAAGGAAGCTAATCAGGTAGAAAAGGCTGGTTCAGAGTAGGGCCTGTCCACCCCATCCAGGCTCCCAGCATTCTCCTGCTCCTTTTGTAAGGTCGGTACCAGAGACAGCTCTTTATTTTGCAGCTCAGTGAGAAAGCCCACCTTTGAACTCTTCCCGAATGGTTCCCACACATTGCATAGCATTGAAAGGTATTTATGTCTACCTTAAGGGTGAAAAATAAATCCATTACTCAAGTTGTGTTTTCGCGTAATAGGACGTCATATTCCCTAGGGGCAGCCTTTAGATGACTTGTAAAAACGGATTTCCAAAAGCTAATGGTTTCGATGGGGAGGTGAGGATTTGGGTTCTAAGCCTTTTCTTTTAACTAATGGCTCAATTACAGGGCTGAAGTCATTTGGGACTGAAAGGAATTTCCAAGGATGAAGGAGCATCTTAATAAGAACTGAACGGGATAGTGCTACAACCCCCAAATCTTGGCACTTTCAGCATCATAAACCTGCCGAAGTTGATGAAAACAGCTATTGTACTTCACCAGGCACCACGTGTCAGAGGGATTCCAGGTTTCTTAAGGACTGGAGTGGCTGGGTTGATCTATCCTGTTGTGTGAGGTGACACACACCAGGTCTTGGAACTGCCTATAAGTGGAGTTCCCAGTACTGAACTGAAGGCAGGCAAAACAAAGGGAATGCTGCCCTAATGGTTAGAATACGGGAACCCTTTGCATTAAATGTGGGTGTGGCTCGAATTCATAGTAGAAGGTGAAGGTATGATGAGACACTCAAGCCTCATCCCTTTAAGGACTTCGAATCTCCATTCCTCAAGGCTCACTGGGTTGTGAGTGCGACGCTTTAGCATTAGTCAATTGGCTCTTTTCATGCTGTGTCTTTTGGGCTGTGTCTGAGTCCCGAGTTGTTAGTCCCACTTGAATCTTCTGCTCCTGGGGAGGGGCCCAGTGGTCTTGCAAAAGGTGGACTAGTAATTTCTTTGAGATTCAGTATTATACTAGATTAGGAAAGCCATTCTCTTGTCTATCCCCAAAGAAGCTGCTACTGTGATGGGGCACAGCTGTGCAGGCTTTGTCGCTGATGGAGACGGTCCCTTCCTTACCAACACGGATGCAGCTGTGCTCCTCTGATGACAGTGCTGCTTGGCACCTCCCCCAACACGGATGCTCAACTTGATGACCCACTTGTGACAAAGAGAAATCCAGCTGCAGCAGCGTGTCTTGGAATGCCCATGCCAGCATAGTGAGTGTGCAAAACTTCTCTCTTGGTAGACAACTTCTAATTGTAAGTGGTGCCAGCTGCATCATGTATGGGGCTCAGTGCAAAATGAAACCCTGAGGCTCCTAGTTCCAAAACCAGGAAAAGCTAGTCCCTGAAAGAACTAAAACAGAAAGCCTCCCTTTCTGCCATGTTCTTTCTCTCAACTTATTGTGGTGTTCTACATCTGTTATTGAATGTCATTTTAAGTAATGTTTAAAACTAGGCAGCTCTTGTGTTTTTCCGTTTATCTTTATGTGTGAAATGCTTCTTTTAAGTGTCAATTTCAGAGCATTTTAAGTTATACAAGGAGTTCTTGGAGTCTTACCACGGGCATTTTGTAGCTCATGTATGCTGTTTTGTTAAAGAATAAGAAAGAACTGGAGAGAAAGGGAGCCTGGCATATGGGAGTTTAAATCCCAGTTCCTCTGCTTGTACCCGTGATGTGTAGCCTCTGGGTTAGTTTTCTCATCCATAGACGGAGCGGGGTACCATCACAAGACGTGCTCATACAATGCATCTAACTATTGACAATAGATATGAAAAACCCCACTAACCTATCTGCATTTGCTGGGTTGTTGAGGTGAAAATAATACTGCAGTGATCTTAGTAAAACTTAAAAATTTTCATCTTATTCAAGTGATACAAGATTGGAAAGTCAATAGTTGTAAAAGCTTCTGAGTGTGACCCAGAAGTCCTTGCATATGTGACCCTCGTGTTTCCTCATCAAGCAGGTGGCTTCAGCCCTGAGCCACTCTCCTGGGGTCCATGTGCTGCCCCCCAGTAGATGAATTATCCCAGCAGGGCTGCCATGATTGGTCCTAAACTGCCCTCTTTTTCAAAAGAAGCGGTTAGCCATGTGTGGAAAAAACAATGGCCAGGAAAAATATAATGGGGTTTCTGGTTATTTCTTGTTGCTTAGAACCCCAGGGCATTCCTTCTGTGTTTGAAGCAAGTTCAGGTCAGCATGGGGAGCCTGACTTTCTCAGCCATCAGTGCACCTGTTTGCTCTGTTGGAGAGACAGCATGTTTGTCTTAAACTTACTTGCTTTGAGTATCACTCCATGCCCATGCCTGACAGATCCTTAAGACTTCCCCATTTCCATGGGCCAAAAGAACAATACAGGGAAAGGAACAGCACATATAATTCTCCCAACCCTTCTTTTCTAGTGCATGATCATCACCTTGCTGGACTTCATTGGCAAAACACAAGTTCAAAGACAAAATTGTTGAGAATTTCAAGATGGTGACAACAGAGCATTAAGCCTAGTCTGGGGCTCTCTGGGCATAAGCACACGTGTGACTCCATGGGTCATGCTGCCATAAAGCTTTAGGAGAGCTTAAGTGACCATGATGAATTCAGAGCAGGACATTCCAGTCTCAGCTCACATGTTATTTATTTTTTATTTGTTTAAATATTTTATTTATTCATTTTCAAGCAGACACACACACTCACACACACCGAGAGAGAGAGAGAGAGAGAGAGAGAGAGAGAGAGAGAGAGAGAGAAAGAGAGAGAGAGAGAGAGAGAGAGAGAGCACACCAGGGTCACCACCTTGTGGGTCTGGCTTATGTGGGTCCTGGGGAATTGAACCCGGAGCCTTAGGCACTGGAGGCAAGTGCCTTAACCATCTCTCCAGCCCTCACATGTTATGTTGTCAGAAAGGTTATTCCTAACCTTACACAGTAGGAACCAGATTGTTGGGCCACACCCTCAGAGTTTCTGAGTCTGAGTCCTAAATGAAGCCTCAAAATTTTCTTTCCCAATGAGTTCCCAGAGGATGCCAGTTGGCTGTTCATTTACCTGTCTATTGTCTGTCTCCACCACATGAAATTAAGCTCAACAAGTGCAGGATTTAACCTTCTATGTTTACTACCATGTCACCAGGATGTGGAATATTCCTAAAGGTGATAGATCCTCACTGAATATTTATTGAATTAATAAATGAACACGTGACTAAGAAATTCAATGTATGACAGGTTATTAGACGGTGGTGATTAGGGTAGAGTTGGGTCACAGAAAGAACCTGTATCTATGTCCACATATTGTTGATCCAATTTGCTTCTAGGCAAATAACATGCAAAGTTGCAAATTTTGGGGCTAGGGAACTGTATAATAATGAAACATGATGTTAGGGAACCAACTGTATTATTTAAATGACAGTGGTAGGAGGACCTCGTAACTTCCTTCCAGGCTTGGGTGTCTTGCAGTTGCCACAAGGGAATGCAAGGGTCTCCTTTGTGCACAGGTGGATTGTGGATCCCCAGGAACTCTGATTCTGGTTATCACAAGGCAAATATTCAAGCTAGACTGCATAGTGTAAACTCCTGAGCACCGCCACTTTGTATTTATGAATTGGATTGTGCAGAGTAACCTTCCATGATAGTACATTGAGGAATGACCAGCTCCTGGGCACTTTGGACACCTTTTGAGCTAGTAGTTTGTATACTGTGTTTGGATATGGCTTGAATGTGTCACCCAAAGCTTCTCATGTGGATAGTGTGGAGCTCAGTGTGGCAGTGGTGGAAGTTTTAAGAAGTAGGACCTAGTACAAGGTAGGTCATGGGTGCACCAGCCTCCACAAAGGTATTTATGTAGTTCTACTGGGTTCCAATTTGTTCTTGTGAAAGTGGGGAGTTACAGAAATGCTGAACTCCTATTGCCTGGCTCTCTAATCTCTCTGATTCCCTGTTGCCTCCTGTCTTCCCATATGATCTCTCTCTTCGATACATGATCAGCTCCCTTTCTGCTTCTCTGTAACGTGAGGGTGTGGATGCCATGCTCTTAAACTTCTCAAATTATACACTACATAAACCTTCTTTATGATTAGTCAGCCTCTGACACTTTGCCATAGCAACTCAAAACACTAATCCATCACGATGAGCCTTGACCTGCATGTTTTCTTAAAGTTTTGGGGCCACAGAACTCTTTCAGCCTCCCCCACAGTCATCATCCAGGATTTCGGCCATCTTCTCTCCCTGCATGTTTCTTTTTCTTTCGGGAAATAAGATTTTTGTGTCATTTAAAAACACTCCTTTGAGGCATCTTTCAAATGGCTTTTGTAGACTGCACAACAGTTCTGAGGAGGCACATTCCTGATCAAAATTTGAAATTCTTAGAATCAAAATGTAACAATGACGTTATAAGAAGTCAAGTTAAAAGGAAGGAACCTGCAAACACAGGATTGTTTCTGTGGCAAGTGTGTGTCTAAAACGTGGCCATAGTCAGCTCAAGGTGATATGTCACCTTAGGAAGCTGCTGTGCTTCTTGGAAAGAAACCCAGGTGATTGGTTCCAACCTGTGGCGTGCTAAACTCATCTCTGCTCCTGGCTTCTAGAGAATCTGTTCATTGAGTGCAGAAGTTACATGAGTCAGCAATAGACATCTATCTTGTTACTGGCCTGGAAGTCTGAACACAAGGTGGGTTGTTTCTTTAGAGGCTTCTGTCCCTGGCATACACATAGGCATCTCCCCTTGGTCTGCAGGTGGACTTCCCTCTGGGCTGGTAGTGTTCTGATCCCTGGCCATATTAGATCAGGGCCCACTCCTTGTTCCACATTAAGTACTTTAATTTTAGGACCTATTCTCAAATGTGGTCATATTGTAATGTACTGGGTGCTAGGAATGAAGGAGAGGTTGGGAGACCCCATTTAGGTAGAGCAGGGAGAACGGTGTTTGCAGCAGTATCTCCTGGTGATGTTAATGCCACCAGGCTGTGAGCCAGGGCCCGGTGATCAGGGCAAACACCTGCCCGCTCTTCAGCTGTGTGACTGGCACAGACCTTGCTCAAGTTTCTCTTTTGCAAATGACAGCTTCTCTGCCAGCCCAGCTGACTTTCAGCGAGGTTGTAACAAGTGTTCTCCGGAAGGACTCGTAACCCAATACCTGACTGCCTGCAAATCTAATCTGGGCTTGTTTATGGCTAGACTTCTGGGTATCAACCCAGAGCCTTTTCGTTTCCAATGAACTGTGTTCTCAAAGGCAAAGCAGATTTGCCTTTTGCGGGAAAACATGAGTCTGAAGACTGGTTGTGAGTGAAGCTTTGGAAAATGGATCAGATGTAGACCTAATTGCCTATGATTTAACTTCTGTGGCCACAGTTTGGCCTGTTCTCCATAAATCCTCACTAAATCTTTAACCTCAGGACTCATGCCCCTTCCCCCTAGGAGCTATGCAATGCTAACAAGCATTTGCTTGAAAAGTCAGTCTTTAGTACCTATTTCCCTCAAAGAAGCCTTTCTTTTCTACCACTGTAAAAATTATTCATCCAGGCACTTGCCTGCAAGGCCTAATGACCTAGGTTCGATTCTCCAAGACACTTAAAGCCAGATGCACAAAGTGGCATATGCATCTGGAGTTCCTTTGCAGTGGCTAGAGGCCCTGCCATGCCCATTCCCTCTCTCCGTCTCTCTCTCTCTCTCTCTCTGCTTGAAAATAAATAATTAAATATTTATGTTTTTAAAAGTATCCACATGGATGCAAATAACTCATGCATAGTAAGAGCTATTCTCTCTACCTGTTTTTGGCAATGGGATGGGGGAGTGTAGTGGTGAGGTGGGTAGGGTTAGCTCTCCTTCAGTTGTCTGAAATAGTTTAAGAGCACACTCTGCTTGCCTTACTTTTTTTTAAATTTGTGAAGCAGTAAATCTTTTCCTAAGTGGAGATGATATTTTCCTTTTGTTTTATTTTTGTGGAGCAAGAGACATTTTTGAATTACCTTCTATGTCCCAGAGATGTAAAAATGCTACATTTTCTTAACCAGCCCTGCTATCTCAACAGTGACAGCATGGAACAATTTCAATATCTGGTTCACGGCCTGTGTGGGATATGGATGCGCAGTTGTCTTCAACTTTAACTTTGGACCAAAAGAAAGCCTAGACACAAAGACTACCACATCCATAAAAAGGGTTCTGTGGTGTGTGGAGGTGATCTTCTATGCCCCTAGCCTGGTTTTCTTCTCCTTCTGGGATCCCCATGATCCTGAGATTAGGTCTTTTTATGGTATCCCACATTTCCCTCAAGTCTTTTTCACTTGCTCTTTTGAATTTCATTAAGTTTCTGATTTCTCTCGTATTCTCCTCTGTTTTGTCTTCCATGTCTGAGGTTCTGTTTTCCCAGTAATTGATTCTGTTGGTGAGAGATGCTAGGGATGTTCTTATTATTTGAATATGGTTTTTGTTTTTTTTTAACTCAGTTTTTGAAGCTTTTTATTGACAACCTCTGTACATATGGATACATCACAATCATAATTCCCTCCCACAATCCTCCTTTCCCTCTGCCAAAGCTCTACCTCCACTAAATCCCTTGTTTCCAATTAGTCTCTTTTTTATTGTCCATAATGAGTTACATTATTTAATGGGCAAACAATGAGTTGTTATCCCCAGTTCCCTAATGCCTTTCTTCCCCATCCCCAATCAGCTGGATATCCTCCTCCGTGGGCAGTCTGGATCAGTTCTTGGGGCTAAGGGGCCATGGATAGCCTAGTAGTCAGCCCGGTTCCACTGGCCCTAGTGTGTTGTTACTGAAGGGGGCCATGCCTCTGGATATTCTCCCCCACCACGGTTCTCACAATCTTTCTACTGCCTCTTCTGCTCAGTTCCCTGAGTCATGGTGGGTGAGTATTAAGGCTGTTCTATTGTTGAGGACTTAGGGGTCTCTGTACTTCTGATTTAGCTTTTGTCGAAAATCATTGGTATCTGTCTCATTGGCTTATCCTTTGTTGACTGATTGGCTGTGGCCCTGGGTCACTTGTTCATCCCATCATTCTCTGCAGGGTTCCATATGGATCCTCTATGGTATGACTGGGGTGGCTCATCTCTTGTCAGGATGTCAGCTATCAGCCTGCAGTTCGTTGGTAGAGTTGAATGAGCCACAGCTCTCTCGCTGCATTCTGAAAGATACAAACAGAATCTCCATCAGCGAGTGAGATCAGTATAGGTTAAGAGAGACACACAATTCTGGATTCCCTAGATTCTATTTTTAGTAGCCTCTCCTTCAATTGCTCACATAGTGCATCTCTCCTTGGGGGCCCAAGAGTCTCGCTCCCAGTGCATATCTCCCTAAGTCCCCAGTTCCAGTTGAGGGCTCCCCTCACTAAGTGGAATATTTGGCTGAATTTAAAAGCTGTTGATTGCCTCCCCTAGGCTTTGGCTCCTCCATTGCACAAGTGATCCATTCCTGGTTCACTGTTCTCTTCCAGTAGGAAGTGTGGTCAGCCTACTCATGGCAACAGGCTGTGTTCCATGCCAGTGGTCTCAGTTTGCTCCAGCTGTCATTGACCAGCTTCCCCTGGCAGCTTATGTGTTCTTGTTTTCTGAAACTTCTTTTTGGGTTGCTTCTATCATCCTGTTGAGATGTGTTTTCATTTCAAGGTTTGATTTAATTACTTCTTCCTGACACTTATTCTTATATTTGCACATGTCTTTGCTTAATTTGGATAGCTGGTTTTTGATACCTTCAGCTTACTGGTTTGCCTTTAGTTCCATTATTTTTCTTCTGAAGTCCATTTGGTTCTCCTCTATTATATTAAACCTGGTGGCAAAGCTTGTGAGCTGACTTTGTACTTTTTCAAAATGCTTGTCCACTTTGTCTTGCATGACTAACATGAAGTTCTCCTTAGGATCTGTGCCAGTATGATTAGGTCTTAGTGTCATGTCTTCCTGAGCCTGCCTCTGCTCTCTCTCTCTTTAGTGGTATCGTCATTATATTTGGCATGGTTTCCTTAGCTGGTATAATATTCTTGTGTTGAAGTCTGCCCATTTTGATTCCACTTGGGGTGATTGGTGGGATGCCTTTGAGCTTTCTACACTTTGCTAGTGTGGATAGAGAGTACACTGTGGTCCCCGTAGGTTCGTGGGCGCTGGGGTGGAGCAGCAGGGACCAGCAGGTGCAGGGGTAGAGCCAAGGGGGTCCACTGGCACAGGGGTGGAGCCCCTGGGTTGGCAGGTATGGGGGATGGAGCCCTGGGGGTTGGAGGGTGTGGGGGTGGAGCCACTGGGGGTGGGCATGGGGGTGGAGCCAGTCACAGGGGTGGAGCTACGTGGGTCAGCAGGTGTGGTGGGTGAAGCCCGGGTGGGCTGGCACATGGGGTGGAGCCAGGGAGGCATTCACAGGGAAGGAGCCAGGTGCAGGGGATGGTGCCATGGGGAGCGGAGGATAGGGGGGGCCACAGGGGCAGAGCTCTGCCATCTCAGACCTTTCTGTTGGCTGAGCTATGGCTGTACTCACTGCCTCTGAGGAGTGCTGTTCCTTAATGCGCAGGGGGGGAGGGGGGAACCTGCGGAGATGGGCCTGCTCAGACTGCTGGAGCAGGGCCTGCAGGCTGGACTACAACTGTTCTACTCACTGCCTCTGGTGAGCGCTGATCCTCGATGGCAGCTTTCAGTCAGGAAGATTCATTGCCGGAGAGGGGCTGGAATTTGGAGCATGGCTGCAGCTTATGTCCATGGCCTGGATCACCGCTGAAAACCCTAACCCTTGTTCCCTGAGGGAGGTGGTGTGGTTACTAGTCGGCCATCTTGAGCTCCACCTCAGATTTTTTTTCCTATATTGCAGAAACTTTTCAAGTGTTATTTTTGTGCACTTATGAAGAAAAAGGTGTGTGCCTTACTGGATTCAAACCTTTCTTGTGACGTCCAAAGGAATAAATAGATTCCACTGATCCATTTTTCAAATATTTTTCATGAACCTAATTTTTAAAATTATGGGTGATACCAAGATTAGTAAAATATATCCTTTTTAACTTCTTGTTTGGGGATGGAAAACGAGACTGACATAGTTGAAATCTAGGGCATCTCGTGATCAGTTCTGTAAGAGACATGTTGGGGAGCAATGGTGGACAGTGGATAGAGTTATTCAACCCAACCAATAGTGTAGAGCACTTCCACACTTGCTAGATCCAGCTCTCATCTGCATCCTGAAAATACTGTGACACACACACACACACACACACACACACACACACACACACACGCACGCACGGCACACCATACTGTCCCAGCTCTTTTGGATCTTAGAGCATCAGGGCTACTGCTTTCAAAAGGGATTAATTCTGACTGGAAGGACGAAGGTAATGATGACAAAAGACCATCCCGGATTTTATAAGAATAATAGTCTCAATATAGAAATACCAAGAGCAAAAGCAAACCAGATATGAATAGCCAAGGCTCAGATAAGACTTTGGAGAGTATATATAGAAATAGAAAATAAGTCTGACTTTGGATTCCATATCCTGTGCATATGATGAATGTAAAAGCATTAAAGATTAGTTCCATGTTGTGACAGATTTCCCATGAGTACACTTCACTTACTGTATTAGTCAGGGTCTCCAAGAAACTGGGAGAGAGAAGACATTGGGCTGCATGTAGAAGTCTCTGTCGCTAATGCTAAAATGAAAAATAGTGCTAGAGAGCTTACCAAGGTCTCACAGGTGGTATGTAGCATACTGATATTTCATTCTGTGCTTGCCTGACTCCAAAGTTTGTAAACTTTTCTTGAGTGTAGAGCTGGAGAGGTAATGGAGCTCACCATAGAGAAGAGCCGAGGATTGAAATGTGACAGGATGGGTGGTATTTTCCAGGAAAAACAAACAAACAAACATTGAAATAAAAAACAAAGGAGCTCGGGAGAGAAATAAGGAACCAAGGGGTCTGGGGAAAGCCTAGAGTTCAAGGTGTAAGATGAATAGACATTTGGGGAAAATGAGAGAAAGCCTTTGAGGAGGAAGGAGGGAAGCCAAAATGCCAAAGTCCAGAGCAAGCAAGGAAGGATGGAGGGGGGGCAGCAGCTCCACCCTGGAGGAGTAGCCATCTTAGATCAGGGAATTCGGGTTTGGACCACAGCTGTCATTTTCTGATGACATGACTTTGGCTAGCTCTCCCATTGCCTTTTTGATTGCACTCGTTTTCCAGTAGACAAAAAACATGCTTAGATCCACATCAGGTAGAACATCAGGGCATTTTATTTTCCAATATGATATAGGGAAAATTGATGGGAGTGTCCCACATATTATGCACCCCCAATTCAGAAACACTGCTTTGAATAGCTTCCGATACCTGGGATATGGCCTGGGAATATGAGTTGTATTTTATGGAGCATGTCTTAATTCTGGGCCACTATTTCTTCTTTTGTTTGCAAAACAAGTGTGGAAAAGCCCAAGGCAAGGAGGAATGGTGGGACCACTTCCTTCTCCCTTCAAAGCAGGGCAGAGCAGCAAGAGTGCCTGCAAGAGACCCCTGACAACAACGGATGACTTTTCCTCTCTCCTTGGCAGTCTCTGCCCATGGACTTGTCACTTTCTAGTCCATGGGAGAAGGTGTTATTCTTGCACTGGCTTTCTCTGTGATATTGTGCACTGCTCTGCACATTTATGGCTTGCATAAATATTGAATAATAATAAATAACTATAAGGGAGGAACAATATTATAGGCTGGGGAGAGGAAAAGATGCTGAACTCATTATACGAGGGCCAATCTTGGGCCTCTTGGCTATCTCCTTCAAAGAGATTTGTTTGCCAGCTGTGTTGAGAAATATACTTTCCATATGATGAGCCTGGAGAAGCAGCCAGTTTCCCTACAGAATGCTTTTGGAGTATCCCCAGGAGAGCCCACAGGCTCCTTAATGGTGTTTCAGAGAGGATAACCCCTCACGCCTCCTTGGCAACTGGGTCAGAGGAAAGCTCTGGGGAAATGGCTGTAGCAAGGCGATGAAGTTAGAGGAATGGGATGCATTCTTTGTGTTTCATTTTATTTTCGGATTCCATGTGCACACAGGGCAGATTTCCAGCCATTTTATGGATGCATCATTAGCTGAGAAGGTCACTTGCTTTCCACTTCGCAGTGAACTTGGCTCAAGGAGGGCATTCTTGTTTAATATGTAACCTACGGTGTGTTAGTCAGATGCTATCTTCCCCATCTTAGGGCCTGGCTTTTCTGTTTGGTGTTTTGGACCTAGCTGAGACAATCAAATTCTTAAATTTAAAATATGGTAAAATATTGAGTAAATATTTACAGACCTGGGAGTTTGCAAAACTATAATTTTAAAAAAGGCAATATGCAAACCAGATAGGTTCATATCTTTTATAGTTCTGACTGGCTACTGCCCAGCCCAGCAACAAAGTTTTTTTGTAAATAAAATTATTTCCTCCTTTATAGTGTGATCAGTATCAGCATGTTCTACTGAAAATGTTTCCATTATATGTGAAAAGCTTGGCTTCATTTGCTTAAAATATCACCTCTATCTTGTGATAGCAGTGAGGATCTACCCACACCTTGATGAAATAAGAAGCATTATTTGTCTTTTCCCTCATCCCTGTCCTCTCGATGGACCCTTGAGATGGTCCCGCCGTGGGGTGAAACACAGGAGATAGAGAAGAGGAAGGCTGAAAATGTCCTGGACAGATGTCAAGAGCAAGAGATAGGTGGTTTTCACAACAGCAAGTTGATGGTGATCTGACTTCCAGGTTCTGGAAACTTCAGGGTGGGGTTTACTTTGCTGGCACCGTGACTGTCCCTTAGTCCAGGGACGTTTTCAAGAGATACAGACACATAACTGTTTGCAACCAAAGGTTTAGAATTTAGATTTTAGGACCAGCTTTTTCCTAATGACAGTAAGCGGTATAAGAAACTTTTCTAACTTGGCTTATAATAATAAGCCAACAATAAGCTGAGTTGGCCTTTTTCCTTCTCATATTCTAGGCTGAGGTTTAGAGGTGGACTGGGGTGATAGGGAAAGGGCCTATTTTTCCCCATAGAAGAAAAGATTGTATGGCCTGGGGAGATAGATGAAAGCCATCTAGGTGTGTTCAGGATGCAGAGGTTCCAGGCATTTTCTTTCTGAAGATGCAGGAAAGCAAAATGCACACAAAAGCCAATCTATCAATAAGCATGAAGTCCAGGTTCTGTGGCAGCAATTGAAGGCGTCGCTATCAAGGACATTTCTCATTTTCATGACCATAAGTCCCAAGAATTTGGCTGCATTTTGAATCCAGGACAAGGGGCCTCAGAATATGGCCATAATTGACAATTCTTCCTAAGTGACAGGATGGGAGTCATGCTCTCAAGTGTTCGGTCAATATTCTAGGAAGATATCTTGTGACTAAAAAAAAAATAAATATGCAGGTCATTCTCTTTTTTCCTGTGCCATGAAAAGAATTTTTATTTTCTACTGGTTTCTGTTGGACAGATTCTTAGTGATGGATGAAGGGAAGATAAGGAAAATGAAGACCAGATTAAGTTGATTTTCACTTGAGAGCTTGGAGAGAGGAAGATTCCAAGAGGGTAAGAGGAGGCTAGCTAGTGAAGTCAAAGTGGCCAGATTTGGGGAGGTTTAGAGTAAAGAAGCAGGTTCTCTGGGCCAATTCCCTTTAGTGGGAGATAAGGAGGTATTGGAATGATGATGTCAGGAATTTGCTCATAATTTATGAATGCATTCTTTTTGACTTTTTTGAAGATACAGCACATTTCTCTGCAATTACTTTTGAATTCTGTGCTGATTGACCCTTGACTACAGATCTTTGCCCTCACTGAGTCATATGGCAGAAGGACCTTTTAAGGATTTCACCTTATAAAGTGACATGTGAACATGTGGCTCTATTCTGGACAAGATCTCAGAACCACTGCAGGGAGGGTACAAAAGTCCTGATTAGGAAATGGGTGTTATCACTCAGAATCAAGATTCTGCACGTTGCTATCAACATACAAAGTAATGTGGCATTTTAATTTTCTTAGAGAAGAATTTTCAATGAGGGAGTCAGTGCTATCCTATTTATTTTTGGTACTATACTAATTGGTTTGGAAATTGGAAATATTTCATATGTTATAAGGAAAAGTTAGAAAATCTTGATCATTTACTTAGGAAATATGTCATTAAGGCAATTAAACTTCCACAAGAAGCTAAACAAATTCTGTTGGTAAGATACTGTAAAAAGTTGATGATAAAAAAGTGGAATTAAAGCCGGGCATGGTGGCACACGCCTTTAATCCCAGCACTTGGGAGGCAGAGGTAGGAGGATCGCCATGAATTCAAGGCCACCCTAAGACTACATAGTGAATTCCAGGTCAGCCTGGACTAGAGTGAGACCCTACCTCGAAAAACCAAAATAAAGAAAGAAAAAAAGGGGGGAATTAAGCTGAGTGTGGTATTGCACACCTTTAACCCCAGCAGTCAGGAGGCAGTGGTAATAGGATCACTGTGAATTCGAGGCCAGCCTGGGATTCAGAATGAGTTTGAGTCATACCCTAATTCAAAAAAAATGTCAAATTAACTATAATATTAATGAAAATGAACATTTTGCTAATTCTTTAATGACTAACAGAGGGAACATTTTGGTGAATATGGTTTGTCACCAAAATTTATTATTATTATTATTGTTATTTATTTTCAGGCAGAGCAATGGAGAGATAGAGAGAGAGAGAATATGAGCACTCCAGGGCCTCTAGCCACTGCAAACAAACTCCAGATGGGGTGGAATGGCTACTCCACAGCCACAACCATTACCAGTGAACTCCAGATGCATGCTCACTGTGCATGTGGCTTATGTAGGTGCTGGGGAGTCAAACCTGGCTACTTAGGCTTTGCAGGCAAGTGCCCTAACTTACTAAGCCATCTCTCTAGCCCCCAAAATTATCCTTTTTTAAGCATTATTTATGGTTTCCATTTGCTAGTATTTGAGGAGAAGTGGCATGTTGTAATGATTTATTGAAATGGTATAGAGACTGAAATTGTCAAAAGACTAATAAAGATGCCAGCCAGCACCCAAGAGACCACCATCACTCCTCAACAGAGAGGGATTCTAAGTTCAGGGTCATCCTTAGGCTTCAGCATAAACCAGCATCAGTGCTCTACTTTGATGGTGAGCTTTACCCAGGGTCACGGGTGTGATTCAAAACAGTCTTCTACAGGTATGTGTAACCAGATAAGCTGATAAGTAAGAGAAAGGCACCAACGCAACTCAGTCTAAGTAGCTGCAAGGAATATTATCATGAGTGGGTGGTCTGTAGGCAGTGCCTCAGCAAACAGAATGGGCAAGAGAGAAATCTGGAACACAAGCAAAACACAATAAAGAAATGAAATAATATGAGCGAACACTTTCCCAACCAAAATCACAAAGATAGGGGAAATGTCCACAGAGGAATTCCGACTCGTCTAAAAAAAAAAAAGTCAACCTTGTGCTATATAAAACTATATAGACCATATAGAAGACTCAAGCAGAAGAATGAACTAAGGAAATCCATTCAAGATCTTTACAAGCCAGTCTCCAAAGTAGTACTGTAAAGAAATTGAAAGAGAGAGTCCAAATGTGGAGGATAAATACAGCAAGAAAATCAAAATACTGCAAAAGAACCAAACAAGAATTCTGAAAATGAAGAAACAGTTACACTGAAACAAATCAGAACATAGAGCATCACCAACAGACAAGGCCATGAAGGTGATAGAGCTTCTGAGAGGGAGGATAGTGATACATACAGATCCATGTAAGCAAAACAAGGCCAGGAACAAGAGCTGTACTGCTGAGAAGTCTGGGGTACATGCAGAGACAAACCTTAGACTCCACAGGGTGGAAGAAGGAGCTGAGAGAATGTCCAGAGGGATTGAAGGATTATTCAGTGAACTCATAGAAGATAATCTCTCAAATCTATAGAGATAGAGAGAAAGGGAAGTCAAAATGCAAACATAGGATGCATTTAGAACCCCAAATCACATAATTATTACTCATTGTAGTCAAGATATATATTTTAAAAATGAAGTAAAGAAACACTAAGAGCTGTAAGGGAGAAATATTACATACACAGGAAAAGCATCAGAATAACCTCAGATTTCTCATCAGGAATCCCAAATCAGCAAATTTGGAATGGTATATTTCAAGCCCTGAAAGTAACAACTCTCAACCAAGAGTACTACACTCCGAAAAATATCTGTCAAAAATGGTGGAATAAAGAGTCCAAGAAAAACTCAAACTAAGGGCATTCATGATAACCAAATTATGACTAAAGAAAAGTTTTCAAGAAATATTATATGTAGGAGGAATAAAAACGGTCTCATACATGACAGCACGTGCTAAGAATACCGACCAAGCAAGGAACAAGGAAACAAGACCTGAAAGCAACCTCCTTCAGTGACCCTAAAAACTCTACAGAAAACTGTTAGATTTAACAAACACATTCAGTAAAGTTTCAGAATACAAAATCAACATATAAAAATCGGTAGCTTTCCTATATCCCAACAGTAAATTTTCTGAGAGAGATTAGGAAAAATATCCCATTCTAATAGCTACCCAACCAAAAAAGTATAAAATACTGAGAAATAACCCTCATCAAGGATGACTTCTACAAAGACCTCTACAAAGAAAACTTTAAGACACTGAAAAAATAAATACAGTAATATATGAGATGCTGGGGAGACCTTCCATGTTCCTGATTTGGCAGAAATCTTACCAAAAGTAATCAATGCATTTCCCAGCAAAGTTCCAATGGCATTCTTCTCAGGAGTAGAAAAAAAAAATCCAACAATTTATATGGAAACACAAAAGACCATAGCAGAGCCAAAGCAAACCTAAGTTGAAAGAACATTGCTGGAAATATCCTAATTCCTAAAATTAGAATATAGAACCATAGTGACAAAGTCAGCAAGATTCTGACACAAAACAGAACCATGGAGTCAACTAGAAGGCTCAGAAGTAAACCCATGCAGCTTTGGTCACCTAGTTTTTGACAAAAGAATCAAAACCTTACCCTGGAAAAAGAGACGGTCCAGTCAACATGAGGTACTGGCAAAACTGAACATGTACTTGTAATAGAATGAAATTAGATGCACAGTTCTCACCCCCACACAAAGATCAATTCAACCAGACCAAAGAACACAATTTAAAACCAGAAATTAGTGGGGCTCGGTGGTGATGCATGCCTTTAATCCTAGCACTCCAGAGCAGAGGTAGGAGGATCACTGTGGGTTAGAAACCTTCTTGAGACTACATAGTGAATTCCAGCTCAGCCTGGGCTAGAGTGAGACCTTACCTTGAAAACAAAACAAAACAACCGCAACAGCAACAACAAAACCAGAAATGCTCAAAACACTAAAGGAAAACATAGTTAATACAGTGGAAGTTACAGACACATACTTTCTGAAGAGGACTCTAACAGCACAGGAAATCATCCACGAGTCATCCAACAGGACTACATGAAATTAAAGTTTCTTCATAGCAAAGGAATCTATCAGCAGAGAAATCAGAAAGCCTACAGAATGGGTGAAATTCTTTGCTAGTTATTCTCTTAAACATTCCCCCTCCCACCCTTCCCCAAGAAAAAAACCCTGCTGATCATTAAACAGGCCATTGAAATGAACAGTTTTACATTGGTCAACAGACATTTAAAAAAATGTTCAAGAGCATTAGCAATAGTCTATATTGTTTTGAGGGGTTCATAGTCTCCCTGGACCAGCTCCCTCCTTGTGAGGCTTCTCACTCCTGGCACTAAGGTTTTCCTAAAACAAACTATGGCTTAAATTTTATTATTGTTTTAAAATACTTTATTTATTTATTTATTATTAATTAATTTATTTATTTTCAGGGAGAGAGAGAGAACGAGACAGAAAGAGAGAGAGAATGGGCACATCAGGGCCTCTCACTCAGATTTGTGTGCCATCTTGTGCATCTGCTTTTAACCACTGAGCTGTCTCTCTCCTGCCCACATTTTATTTTTTATAATGCTTATTTTTCTTTTACGTGTGTGTGTGTGTGTATGTGTGCACAAGTGTGTGGTGTATGTTCCCTTTCGGCCTCATATACTCCCCTGTAGTGGGGGTGGGTGGGGGAGTGGGCGTGGGGGTGTGCTCACCTATGGTGGCCAGGATATCTGCCCCATCTCTCTTCCTTCTGCTCTTGTTCTGAGCCTGAGTCTTGTTTTACTGATTACAAAGCTTGTGGGGCTCCAAAGATTCTTGAGTGTCTGTTCCCCCTCAGGACTGGGGTTCTAGGTGTGCCAGGGCGCCCAACTGTATTACGGGAAATCTGGAGATTTGAATTCTGGCTGAATCAGTCCCCTTCAGGGGGGCTCTCATGCTTACTTAACCGCTGAACCATCTCCCTAGCCCTTACATTTTATTTTTGATTATTCTCAAAGAAGTAGGTTTCCATATGGTTTAGTCATATCATCTTTGGTTTTGGTTAAATCTTTCACACCCCCTACTCTATTCCAGCCCCTACCCTTAACCCCCTTAGATCTTTTCAACCTCAGTATTTTTTTGCACATACATAAATATTGTCAAATAAAAAATTTAAAAATATTTATCTTTCTTAGCTATCAGGAAATGCAAATTAAAAACACTTTGAGATTTTATCTCACCCCACTCAGAATGGCTGTCATCAAGCAAACTAATGATAACAAATGATGATGAGGCAAAGAAGAGCTCTTATTCACTGTTGTTGGGAGTGTAAACTGGTATATCCACGATGGCAATCAATGTGGAGGTTTCTCAAAAAGTTAAAAATAGAACTATCCTTTGATCCAGCTATACAACTTCTGGGCATATACCCAAAGGACTCTCTATACACTGCCACAGAGATACTCAAACATTCTTGTTCACCGTTGCTCTATTCACAATAGCCAGGAAATGGACTCAGCCTAGATGTCCATCGACTGAAGACTGGATAAAGCAAATGTGCTGCTGCTTGTACACAATGAAGTTTTAGTCAGCTGTAAAGAAAAATGAAGTTTTACAAATTTCAGGCAAATTAATAGATTTTTGAAAACATATAGTTAGTGAGGTAACTCAGCACCAGAAAGACAAAAATCATGTATTCTTTCTAATGCTCATATCCTGATTTTAATGTTTGTATATATGTAAATAAGGGGACCTGAGGAGAGTTCTATGATATGAAATAAGATTGGAGACTTTAGGAGCCAAACAAGAGGTGATGAGTAGTGAGGACAAAGGAAGTGTGATATGAATGTGGGAAGGATGTCATGGTGGCAGGAGAGCCGAAGAGAGAGGGGGTGGGGAAAGAGGGAGGGAAAGGAAAAAAACAAAATTTGTTTGCAAAATGTCACAATGAAACAAATTGGTCATATGCTAATAAAAATAAAACAGCTAGTAAATCATACCTTAAAATAGCATAATCAGGATTACGACAAAGAAGCATGGAACTTCGGGTTCCCTATACTTGACCTACCTCTAGGGGAGAGGGATTCAATGTCTTCCAATCTGTTCTGAAATCAGTAGGAGCCTTGGGTCTTTCTACAGCGTCCCTCTCTTGCACTTTAATTGATGAATCCTTTCAGGCTTCCATTATTATGAACTTTATTCACCTTTTAAGCATTACCTTACCATATAGAGTCTGTTTATCCCTCAAATACCGGAGCCGAAAATATATTTAACATCTTTCCTGGATGCTTGGCATTTCAAAAGCAAAGGAGAAATTTGCCGGACCAGTTAAAATAGAAGGTCATCCCAAAATGATTTATCACAGTTCTCTACTCTGTTAGTCACTGGTTATCAGTTGGTTATAAAACTAGGATTTGTCAAGCACTGTGTCTTTTATTATTATTATTATTAATTAATTTATTTTTTTAATTGTCCATAATGAGTTACATTATTTAATGGGAAAACAATAAGTTGTTATCCCCCGTTCCCCAGTGCCCCTCTTCCCCATCCCCGGTCAGCTGGATATCCTCCTCCTTGGGTAGTCTGGATCAGTCCTTGGGACAGGGGACCATGGATAGCCTAGGAGTCAGCCCGGTTCTGCCGGCCTTAGAGTGTTGCTACTGAGGGCGGCCATGACTTTGGGTATTCTCCCCCACCAAGGCTCTCACAATCTTTCCGCCCCCTCTTCCGCTCATTTCCCTGAGTTGTGGTGGGTGAGTATTAAGGCTGTTTTATTGTTGAGATCTTAGGGGTCTCTGTACTTCTGGATTAGGTTTTGTCGAAAATCATTGGTGTCTGTCTCCTCACAGAGAATGATGAGATGAACAAGTGACTCAGGGCCACAGCCAATCAGCACTGTGTTTTTAAATGCAGGTTCTTTATTCAGCTCAATGGAGTCTGAGGCATTAGTGTTTAGGAACCCGAATTTAGAACCCCATGACTTGCCACTTCAAGCAAGGAGCTAGTTGATAAGGATGATGTTCTCTACTGAGCAAGCCCTGCAAAGTGGATTCCCAGTAGGGACCTATCAGGCCTGGGGATGTAGCTCAGCTGGTGCAATGCTTACTAGATTGTGTGCAGATTCAGTTCTCAGCATAGCGTCAACCAGGCTCATGCCTATAATCCCAGCACTCAAAAGGTAGAAAGAGGAGGATCAGAAGTTCAAGGTTATCCTCAGCTACATAGGGAGTTGGAGGCTAGCCTGGGTTACATGAAACCCTGTCTCAACACCAACAACAACACCCAATCCAAAACATAAAATAAACAAACCAGAACCAAAAAAAAAGTCCTAGTATACTATAAGGAACCTATGAGAGGGAACCTGCAGGCCTGTTATTTGGCAATAAATCATGCCACATACAATAACAGACTTTCTTGGTTTATGAAAATTACAAGTGGAGTATCAATAGTTACTGACTTATTATGATTATTGAGTCAAACAAGAATAGTTTAGAAGTATAGGTCTGTTCACTCTTGACTTGTTTTTATCACAAGAGCAAGCCTTTGATTACAGACCTAGCAAAATTTCAGGAATTATAAGTTCAAATACACCTTTTTTATACTTCTTTCAAGAGCCCTATTGGAGCTCCAGCTGAGCTTTACAAATGTATCTTCTGTGTGTCAGCTTCCCTTTCATAGTTTTGACCAGTTTGTCTTTTTGTGCTGTACTCTGAGTGAATTGCATCTATTCAAACTTACTAATGATTTCTTTAACCATGTCCAGTTTGTGGTAAAACCCATTTATTGAGATTTATTTAAAGTGATTTAGGGAATTTTATTCATGGATTAATTACTAGAGCTTATAACTTTCTGTTATCATTTCAGAGATAATGTTTTCCTCTTGAAGATTTCAGAAACATGCATTTAGTTTATAATTTTTTTCAGAATGCCTTTTTATTCCTTCTTTCTTGACTGTCATTTCTTTGGTTATTTTTTTGTCTTTCACAGTGCTAGAATTTTATATACTTGGTAACTTTTGACAAGGCAATATTCCCAGTGGTTGCCTACTTTTACCCCTCTGATCAGTGGATTTTGATGTGGTGTCAGTCTGGCCCTCAGGGACACACATCCCAGAAGCAGACCTTACTCTTAGCCTTTGAATAGTCACCCTGCAGGAATATCAGACTGTATTGACAGCCAGAGCATTGAGTTTCTGGGCTCCTAGTGCTGAGGGGAAATGTGTTTCCCTCTTTTCCATGAAGGATGTTAGACCTCACAGGGCATGGAGACCTGCCCTGGATCTTCACCACATTAGGGGAATATTTGATATCTGTTCTCCATGGTTGTGAGGTTTGAGTTTGTGGCTTGACATTTGAGCTTATGGACATTTCTTTGTCTCACTAAAGTGGAATTGTGGAGTTTAAATTCTGTTTTCTATGTAGAATGTACCCTTTCGGGTGTGTGTGTGTGTGTGTGTGTGTGTGTGTGTGTGTGTGTGTGTGTGTGTAGAAAAGTGGAGAGCAAAGGCTATCATTTAGTCACACGTAGTGATTTTTCTTCCTCCTTGATATTTTGAGCTGTTAAAGATAATGAGGTGATAATTTTCCTGTGTACTTGACCAGAGTATGAAATCTCAGTTTAAGGACAGAATAAGAAACTTGTAAGGGACTGGTTTCTTCAAATTTTAATTTTGAATAGATATAAGAGCTAGAATTTTCATATACGAGGTCTTTTGGCACCTTTGAAGATGAATGCAGTCTGTATACATTGATAAATACAATATATATACTCTGCAATGTTTTTTATAGTTTCTTGTGTCATATAACTAATATTCAAACGAATCATGGCAGCTCCTTTCCTGCATTTCTTGAGTTGGATTTTGTGAGAGTGCAAGGATTCTCCCTATAATTTCCATGATATAGTGACAGGTATGCCAGCGGTAATTGGTTGTGTGTCCAAATGGCTGTGTGTCACCACAAGTGCTGCCCTTTGGTGGACATCTGTCACTGGCCACTTACATGCCCTGTGTTAGGGTAAATCATCGGTAGCAGCATGACTCCATCTAAAACTTGAATTAGGTGAAAGAAATTGATTCCATGCCATTTAAACATGACAGCATAGCTCCATCCATCCACGTCGGTATCTGAAAGGACACAGGGTATCAGATAAGCAGATGCACAGTATGTACCAGGAACTCTGAGTTCTTCACTGTGAGGGGATAAGGCAGCCCTAGAAGGGCACCTCAATCTGGGACATGTAAACCCTGCTGTTGGAACCTCCTCTCTCCTTCAGCCCTTAGTGAGAAAGGCATCCATTCTCCACTCAATATCCCTCCCCTCTTCCACCGCCAGCCCACAAGCTGGGGATTTTACTGTATATTCTACTTATTTATATGGAAGATGGGCCTGGTAGAGTTTGTGAAAACAAATCAAAGGGACACGTAGGGTCCTTCACCAGCAAAAGTCTGAATTTGGAAGCAGAATGTGGCCCTGGATACCTGTAAATACTTGTTCACAGGAAGCATCTAATAGCAGAACTTTTCTCTCTCTCTAAATTGTTGGAGTCTTTGGGTGAAAAGGCCCCTCCCCCATTATTCTGAGTTTGTGTTCCTGACTTCACCTGCCGGGGTTCACTGTGAAAGTGACTGTGTTTCATTCATAAACACAGGTGATGGGCATGTACTCCTTAGCACAGG
Source organism: Zapus hudsonius (assembly GCA_004024765.1). Taxonomy (NCBI): domain Eukaryota; kingdom Metazoa; phylum Chordata; class Mammalia; order Rodentia; family Dipodidae; genus Zapus; species Zapus hudsonius. The sequence continues at coordinate 129,891 of PVHP010000326.1, read as the reverse complement.
GGTTTACACTGGGCAGCCAAAGGGGATCATCAGTGACTAAACCAGAGTCCACCCCCTCCCAAAGCACAGATGGGCTCTTAGGATCCAAGTGCCCCTCTCTGTACCTTCACACTCTGGAGGTCACATATGGAACATTAATTGGAGGAAACTGTCCACCTCTTTCCATAGGATTGTGAGCCTTTAGGGGAGCTCTGCAAATGTGGAAAGCAATTCTGCCTGCATTTTCTCTCACTTGCAACCCCACTTAGCTTCAGTGACTACTCAGGAATCATACTTAGCAAGGAATGCTACTTTTGAGTTTTTAGAACTGTGTTAAAATTTCTTCCTCACACTCTATCTATGTTAAAAATATGCCTCCTACAGGAAAACAAATGCACTGAAGTTTGAAGGGCCTTACCCATCATCCATGATTTCAGCTTCTTTATAGATAGCGGACCTGAGAACTGGAAACACTGTGACTTCTGGGATGCTCTCCAATGAGCAATGGTATCCCAAAAGTTCAAGGCAAAGTATGGCTCCATTCCCAAACTCCAAGGCTTGTTGTACACCAGGAAGCTTCATGTATTTGTGGTCATAGAAAGTGTGAGGTCATGATCTCCTTGAAGCAGGGATCTAACAAAAGAATTCATTAAATCCATTTGTCTACACTGTAAACAAATCAAAATCAATCTAGAACTAGGTTTTTAAGCATTCTATCAGAATGCAACTTTCTTTTAGTTTCCACTGATGGCCATTAAAGAACAAATATATGTGTAAAATAGCCTTGCAACCTCAAAGAGAATATTGTTATTGGAATAAGTTACTTATCTTCCCCAAATATCCATGCTGGCCATGAATAGAGAAATAAGGAAAATAGAGCTGATGTCTATAGGCCTGTGAACTTTCTATATAGGAATATGGAGTATTTGCTGGCTGATAATTCCTCTGTCTTATTTTTCCAATAGATAGGTTCCAAGCCCTAAAAATGTAATCTAGTCAACAATCTGAAACCTTTCTGTAGCATTGATCAGATTCATCTATTTTTATGAAAGAAAACATTCTTGGTAGATGGAAATCTCAAGGCCTAAGAAAGCAGACATCACTAGAGCTAACTTTCTTCCTGGTGCGCACAGGGCAGCACACGAGTGTTCAGTTAGTAGTTTTTTGTTTGTCAAGTTTCTAGCTTTCTTGAGTAAAGGAAGGGATGGGCTGAAACTAGGCTAGGGAGGTTTTGGCAGTTGGAAACCTTGTTCAAACAGAATAAGGAAGGTTTTACTTTTGATGTGCAACCCCTAGCCAAACCAAATGCTCTAGAAACCTGGAGATGTCTGCTTTAATTGCTGTATCTAAGGGACTAACATATATGCCCATTCTCTTGGAAGCTGTTAATCTGAAATTCTCTTTGAAATTTCACTGGTTTTCTTTACACTTGACAGGTACAAGCCATGGTAAGTTGGTTGTCCAGAGCTCTCCAGAGAAAAGCTTATGTGCTTCATAATTCTGCATCTCTTCTTTACTTCTCTTTGTAATTCTACATTGATCAGTTGGGATGTAGAAGCTGAAAAATACAGGCCATTCCAAAATGTTGTATGTAGTGAAATGACTCTGAGGAAAAATAATGCTGTTGCCTTATTCATTCATTACAGATATTAACCAAGATAAAGTGATCCCAGAAGTACCTGGACTTTGGTGGAAATATAGACTAGTTCTTAAATATCTTTAATTACTTGGCCTTGTATCACTGGTACTAAAGTCAATCATTATAACCTGAAAAGGACCCTCTTTTCCATTAGAGTCAAAAATGCCTATCAGTGAACTCATGGGAAATGGTATTTATTAAGAAAGAACTGCCTTGTCTAAAACTACAGTTGGCACCAAATTCCTTCCCACCCCAAGATTCTTTAAAGAGGAATGGAAGGAATAAATTGAATAGTTACATTCATTCATAGGTACTGTGCCATTTCTCAACCAGGTATTATTTAAGCTTATTTTTGAACAATGAAGCAGGTAAAGGGTAGTGAAAACATGATAGGATTCAGAAGTTGATGGACCTAGGAAAATGTGCAGGAAGGAAGATGGGTACTCAGCAAGTGAGTTAGCTAACGTCTCCAAATCTCAATTTGATCATCTATGAAGTAGGACCCATCAAACTTTAGTGCTGATATTTGTTCTAAGAACTCACTGAGACAATGCAGATTAAGATAGCTGACCTCTTAGGAACTTAATACATCTGGATTCCCTGCTCTCCTGAAGACTTGAATGTAGCTTTTGAATTACATGCTGGCTCTGTGCAGACACTGGTATTTAGGTCCATCAGTTTTTGTTGACTCAGTTGAGATCCCCATGGTTTGATCTTGTATGAAAGATCCATCCCAAAGCAGTCCGAGGAAACCAGTGTCTTCCTGCCTGTCCACACAGCATGGAGCTCCAAGTGTTGCTCGGTATCTGATGTCCAAATCCAATGCCGGTGCAGTGGTTTTCAGTCCTGGAAAGACTTTCTGATGTTGTGCTATGCTTCATGTCTAGTATCTCACTGAAATAGCAGCACAAAAATGACTCTTTGAGTCTTTGGATCAAGATGGACAAAGTAATATCAGTTAGCTCTGGGCAGAGAAAGGTAAGAGAGCGAAGAAACCTCTGCAGGAAGGACTCCAAATCCAGGGGCTCCTGCACAAGCACCATGCAGCTTGGGTGACCTGCCAACGGGGACTGACCCAGGCACCAGATGTTTACAGCTGTGGTGGAGAGAACCACACACTGGCTGCTTTCCTTCTGAGCTAGACTGAAAGGGAAGTTAGTCTCTTATACAAGAGAAAAAGAAAATTCTTAGTGTTCTTTACTCATCAATGTATGTTTTCTCATCATTTAAAGGGCTACATGAAGCGTCTGTCCTGATCTTGGTTTACCTGCTCAAGAAATAAAGGAACAAGTTTGTAGATGGCTTTTCATTCAAGTGGCCCGTGAAAGGCAGGTTTCTACCTATTCCATAATACAGACTTTTTAAAGGCTATATTTTTCTCGAGAGTTTCCCCAGGTTGTATGGAAAGAAATGGATTGCTGGGTCTGTGAACATAAATCTTGCTTTCTTAAACCTTATATTTTCCTCTTGTAAGGAAAAAATTTGATCTGAAACACCATCAACAAACTCCGTTGCTAAGCGGACACAGACACAGCAGGGCTAACTTTTCTCTGGGGAAAACAAGCCACTATGACTTAGTGTTTGCTGTAGTGAAATCGTGCACTAACAGAGAAGCGTGTAGAACCGTGTTGTCATCAAGGAGCAGATGCATCCATGGCTAAATTAGAGCTCTTTAGTAACTGAGGGACAAGCAGAACACATTCAGCCTAGATTTAAACAGAGGAAGACAATTCACTGAATTCTTGGTGTTAAGGTTTAAACCTATACAATGGTAAGTTACCTGTAAAAATTGTCTGGAGCTAAAATATTGCATCATTTGAACTCCTTTAACACCAGAGTTATATCTAAAGCTTTATCTGTCATATCTATACATATGCAAACATAGTAAAATGTTAATACCATGAGCACAAAAGAAAACATAGGTGCTAAAGCATTATTTATTTTTAAAATAGTATTTATTTATTTTAGTTGATATTTGTTTTTTTTTAATTTATTTATTCATTTTCAAGCAGAGAGATATGGAGGGAGAGAGAGAAAGAGAGAAAGAGAGAGAGAGAAGACACCAGGGCCACCACCTGTGGGTCTGGCGTATGTGGGTCCTGGGGAATTGAACCAGAGGCCTTTGGCACTAGAGGCAAGTGCCTTAACCACTAAGCCATCTCTCCAGCCCAGTATTTATTTATTTATTTGCAAGGGGAGAGAGAGAAAGAGAGAGAATGGATACACCAGGTCCTCTTACCACCACAAACAAACTCTAGAGGCATGCACCACTTTGTACATCTGGCTTTACATGAGCACTGGGGAATCGAACTCAGGCTGTCAGGTTTTGCAAGCAAGTGCCTTAACTGCTGAGCCATCTCTCCAGCTGTGCATTTAAAATGATTAAGTCATTAAACAGAATCCAAGCTTGAGGCATTCTAACACATTAGGATGGCACTAAAAAGAAATTAAGACATTAAAGGAATAAAATGACCAGCAACATCAGTTTTCCCTTCCTGCTCTCTTATTTAAAGTGAAAAGTTGGAAAAAGTATCTAGTTTAAATCACATGAGAGAAAAGACAGTTTTAGTTGCATACTGCCTTTCTATTTCAGCAATGAGGACGTGACAATGCCTGGTTTGACTCTGACAATGCATATGAGCACATCAACACGGAAGAGAGAGCAACAAAATCATGCAAACCACCCAGGGGTCATCTGCTGCCCCAGGTTCTGGGCCAATGAGGGCTTCTGGGAAGAATTATCAGGATAATTGCTCAAGCTGTTGAGTCTGACAGCCCACAGTTTTCTCACAACAGCTGTGTCTTGGGTGGGGCTTTCCCCACAAATCAGTAACCACTGATACATGGGAAGGATGTGGTTATTACTGTCAGTGCAAAATCACAGAACAGACACCGAAAACTCAAAAGGATTGGGCAAATAAACAATGTAACTATCAAAAGGTATGAACAACCAGGGTTGTGAATTAGAGGATTCATGCCCCACCTAGAGGCATTCAATTATATGATTACTATTTTTAGAAAAGCCATATTACTACTAGGTCTTCAGTACCAGGCATGTATTCCCTCCTGTGGAGCCGGCCTCAAGTCCAATTAGAGAGCAATTGGTTTCTCCCATAAGAGACATGCCACTATTGCCCTAATGGTCAGTCTCAAGGCTTGTAAGGTCCACTGCTGTTCACCACCGTTGATGACTTCTCTCTCCTATAGGCAGCATGCAGCCATAGCTTTTATCAGCTTTCTGTCAGCTGGTTAACAGGGAGGAGGTTTCTAGCTCAGCTCCAGCTTGATTTCTCAGTGACCTGCAGCCCAAGCATGTCTTTAGCAATAGGGTCTTACCATCTCCTTCTGATGGGCAACCAAGAGCCTTGGCAATGGTCTGTAATGTTTTAGGGGCCTCAGGAACCTCCCTGGCCAACAATTCACAGGAAGGTATCCCATCCCCAGCACTGAAGTTTTTCTAGTATCAATCTATGGTTACTGGCTATGCCATTATATGAGGGAGAGTATATGGTGCTTGGCTTTCTGGGCCCAAGTTACCTCACTTAGTATGATCCTTTCCAGATACATCCATTTCCCTGCAAACTTCATAATTTCATTTTTCTTTAGGGCTGAATTTCTTTAGGGCTCCATTGTATAAAAAAACAACATCTTCATTATCCATTTATCAGTTGAAGGACATCTAGGTTCATTCCATTTCATAGCTATTGTAAACAGAGCTGTAATAAACATGGCTGAGCAGATATCTCTAAGGTAGTGACTAGAGTCCTTAGGATATATGCCAAGGAATGGTATCACTGGGTCATATGGTAAATCTATTTTCAACTGTCTCAGGAATCTCCACACTGCTTTCCACAATGCTTGTACCAGTTTACATTTCCACCAACAGTGTAGAAGGGTTCCTATTTTTCAGCATCCTCGCCAGCACTCATTGTCATTTGTTTTCTTGATGGTAGCCATTCTGACAGGAGTGAGATGGAATCTCAGAGTAGTTTTGATTTGCATTTCTCTGATTGCTAAGGAGGTAGAACACGTTTTGAGATGTTTATAGCCTATTTGTATTTCTTCTTTTGAGAACTCTCTATTGGGTTCCTAATACTAGAAGACCTAGTAAAAACCCTATAGTTGGGGAGGTCGTGAGCCCTAAGGAGATAACACCAGCTGTTATCTACCTAAATGTATATATTATGCCAACAAAAATGCCTTACAAGCATACCCATATAATAATGTTACTCTCACTCTTGTCTAGAGAAGCTTCTCTTTCTCAGATGGTGGTGACCACTGGGATTACTCAAAGGACACCAGAGTGCTGAGATGAAATGACAGTGGAGTGTTCAGCACTGGGACATCTCTATCACACTTCCTGAGGCTCAGGGTCTATTGTGGAAGAGGTGATGGAAAGATTGTAAGAGCCAAAGGAAGGGGAGGACTGCTTACAACACAAACTTCCAGACACAAAAAGGCCTTGATATTTATGACTGCGCAGTGCCTGATAATACCTACACATAATGGAGGAAAAGATGATGACATAGAAACAAAACAGAGCTTAATTGAGAGGGGGAAGTGAAACAGGGGAGGGTGGGGAGGGAATCATAATGGTTTGTGGTCTATGATTATGGAAGCTATCAATAAGAAGTTTTTTTTTTTTTTTTTAAAAAAAAGGCCATGTTTTTTGGAGCCACTGTTGGCTTACGACTCTCCTCCTGGAGATGAGTGAGTGGATGTGCAGGACCTTGTGTGATGTTGGACTTCTAATCATGCTTCATTCACTACTCAAGACGTTCTCATTCACAAAAATATTGATTGAATACTTGCTTTAAGGCATTGACTTCATATTGATAGAGAAGTTGAAAAAAGTACCTATTAACCAAATAATTCCCAAACATCGGAGGGAAATTCAATGAATGAAAATCTCAGGCAGGTGTAGAAATGTATGCAACTATTTAACACACAGTTGCTCATCTCTTAATGATAGGGATGCACTCCAAGAACTTGACAATTTTTTGTCATAAGTGAAAACATCATCATGTATTCTTACACAGAGGGAGATGACATCACTAAATCTAATCCTATGGGACTAATACATTTGACATGTTTTCTTTTGGTCACCTGAGGCATCTTTATGTGGTACATGACTGTACTATCTAGAGTAAACTCTTAATAATTAAATATCTCTATGTATTTTATCATTTATACAATTTGATTCATCCTATGAAAAGAGTTCATTATATACTATTACAACATAGTTTTTTAAAAATAGTATAACACTCTTACATACATAAAACAGGAAATATTTGTTGAGTAAGACATTTTAAAAAATATTTTATTTATTCATTGTCAATCAGAGACAGAGAGAGAAAGAAAGAGAGAGAGAGAGAGAAAGAGAGAGAGAGAGAGAGAACCAGGGTCACCACCTTGTGGCTCTGGCTTATGTGGGTACTGGAGAAATGAACCGGGGGCCTTAGGCACTGGAGACAAGTGCCTTAACTGCTGAGCCATCTCTCCAGCCTGAGTAAGACATTTTAAAGGCTTTTCCACTTGGAGAGTAGAGCTCTTTGGAATCACTTTTCGACTCAGAGTGACTCAGTCATCATGGATTTCTGGCCATCACAATTGCTCTGTAAGTAGCCTTTCTGAAAGATCAGCCCTCACCATGGCCCGGGAGGCTTTCTTCCCAGCTACTGACACCAATTCTCAGAGGTGAGGTGCAGGTGTTTTCTTGATCGTACTAACCCTGTACCAACAGCGCCTTTCAGACATCAACTAGACCCATCGTCTTTATTTAAATGGTCCCCAAATAGTTTGTGGCCTGTAAAGGCAAGGGAATCATGTGCCACGGTTAACACACATTCATGCATGTGCTGACAAAGACAAGAAGGTAAGGAACTCAGCTGACCCATGAGGTTAGAGGAGGTCATTGTAGAAAGCCATCAGAGATGTAATCGCATAACAATAGTAATAACCATCAAAATACAATCGCATCCATGTGGTGGGCTTCGGGTCAGTGGCTTTCTCTTGGAGATGACATTTAGGATTAGACGGGAAAGCTAAGATGTTAGAGGCATCGGGACACCAGGCTTCATTCATGTTACCATCTTTGCAGACCAAGATGAAAGGTAACAACAGCCGTCTCAAGTTTCTGCGCAGGAGCTCTGATCTTTCTCAAGATGCGCATAGGTCCCACTTTCAATGATGATGAGGGGAATTCTGAGTGAAAAAAATCATTAATATGTTTTTCTGGGGTGTTTTTCATGTGTACTTACAAAGTTTCTTGGGACAACTTATATTTAGAATTGGCAGGGACTATCTGAAATTCCCAAAACACCTCATGCGTAGGAGAGTTCACAGTGTAGAACAGGTGGAAATTTTGTGATCTAAATATAAAATCCACTTAATATGCCTTCCTCTGCCTTAAGAAATATTCTTGCTTAATAAATGACCAGAGAAAGCCGGAGAGAGACAGACACTAGAGAGCAAATGAACACAAGCCCTACCTTTCAGAACACTGGTTTTGCTTTACTCAAGTGAAGTAAATTGTATACCAGCCTGTTACAGCAATTTTAATTAACAGAAAATTAGGCTCACCCCAAAACATTTACCAAGTATCAGCTTCAAAAAGTATCAGCTGAGTCTTGCTTGTCTAGGAATGGGCCTGGGTCTAGCGCCCCCTGGTGAGCAAAGGGGGGAGGCAAGCGTAAGGAGCCAAGGGAAGGGAGAGAGATCAGGGGTAAAGGAGGTCATATGGTGTCATCTCTCCATTAAAGAGTTGCTCTTCATCCCAAGGGAGTTGGGTAGTTAGTAAAGGCTTAGCAGAGAAAATAAATGATTATGTATTCATTTTTACCCAGTTGTAAAGTGAATGGGCTCCTGAGATGAGGCAGAATTCTATGTTCATGTTGAGATCTTGGCTTCGGTCACAAGAGTGCCTGCTTTTGCATGTTTCTTGGGAAGGACGAAGTGGGGATTATTAATCACGATACAGCATTTGGGAATCTTAGTGGGCTGAAATGAACAAACCATACCAGCAATAAAAATCTACAAGAAACCGGATTCTCCCTTGAATCTGTGGCTTTATTGCTGTTTGACTTGTTTTTGGATAAATGAATAAGATAATAACAAATTTATAATGTGAAAGCAAAAGAAGTTGGTTTCTCCAAAAGCAAGGAGAGGTTAGCTCAGTCTGCAGCACAGGGACCACCCTGATGGGAGCACAAAGTAAGATGGGGCAAGGGATAAAGAGAAAGTGACCACACAGGTATTAAACCACCAAGTTGGTGGATAGTACTTATTCTTGTTGGGAAATAATTGAATTCATTTCAGGATCACTCAATGATGAGAATGGGGTTCTATTTGTTATTGTTTGTGTTCTAAAGCAGGTTTTGAATCACCAGTAATTTTCTTTAAGCACCCTGCACATCACATTTAACATAGTTACGATGCCCTTTCTAACTTTTTAATCCCTTTTAACAAATTTCGAAGCACATGGTTTTCAATTTATGCTCTACCTAAGCATTCAGATTACATGAGGGTAATTTTAACAGCACTGATGAAAGCCAGTGCTTTCACTGCACTGATTGTGGGTCAGGAACTCTTAACAGCTGTGGGCAAGATGCCATTAGACACTTTGACAAATTGGAAAAGAAAGCACAGGAAAGTTAAGGAACCTGCCCAAGGCCACACAGCAGGTAGGGAGGGTTAGGGTTGCCGGAATTTGGGCTCAGGGAGTCTGGCTTTAAAATCTGTATGCTTAGCCACTATCGTATCGCTTTTGAAATTACTACTTTTGGAAAAGTCAGTTCATGATATATACATATCTCTCTATATGCTATTTTTCTTTTCAACATTTTCATAAACCCCTGTAGCTGGGTCACCCTAACATAAAAATATGGGGAATTGTTGAAACTGAATCTAACTTTATGGAACAATGTGAATTAAATTTAAAAGCAAGCAGATGTTTGCAATGCATATAAAACTCAACATCGCTCTATCCTCAATGTTATTTGGAACACAGGCATAATTCTTTTCAAATATGATTTTTATCTAAATGGTATCCCTTAAAGCTTCATCTTAACACCCAAATGATCCCCAGCTGTTAGGGTAGATTGGGCCCTGCTGGGTTTGTTTCCCAACACTTCCCATATTCCACCATAAATATTCATGGTGCAGCACTCCCGCTACCCAGAGGCAGCCAGGGTCCATTTCTATGGATTCCTCTCAGCTGGGATTAGCAACTTTCACCTATTACCCGACTCCTGAATTATGAGTCGCTCTGCCATGTCTGCATTTTCTGGAGTTCTACTGATATCTGAGAAGCCTGAAGAAAATGTGAAGTGTTAAAGAAACTTCTAATCCCAGGAAGTTGGCCCAAGGAGTATACAAAATCAATTTTTTAAGATAGAATATCTTATTCAAACTTTACACCCAGACCAGTGTGAAACCACTGTTTTCTTTCTCTGCCAGATTTCCTAGGCAACAGCAATGCCTCTGTAAAAAGCCTTCCTACTTCGCTTGGGGGTCAGAGGCAAGCATGACAGAGAAGAGAAGTGAGAGACTTCCACAGAAGGCACATGCTGCCAATGAAAGCCATGATTTCTCTTATGTGTCAGAATGAATTCACAGTCCAGAAAATACTAGGAGATCTAGGGACAACCCTACCCCAGACTTGTTGGCTTCCCAAGTCTCTGGATTGTTCTTCCTGCACTGCCCTTCTAGGAAGGGATGTTCATTTCTAGCTCTCCCAAGCTTCCTTACATCATGCCCCCTACTGAGAGGGCTGCCTTCCTGTAAAGAACCTCAGAGACCCACCCAAGATTACTAAAAAGGTCAAGTTGACAACAAAACCTAACCACCAAAAGTCCACCCCTTGTCAACTTGACATCAAACCATATCTCCTTACACCAAAATTTCCAAATGACAGTAACAAGATCATAATTTCACCTAACACGATATAACTCTCCCACGTACAACCACAAATGCATACTCTCCCCCAACACAAGGCAAGGTCCCTTGAAGAATGCTTAGTCTCTAATATCTACTAAGTTAAATATAAATTCAACAATGGTTACCTAGTAATATAATCTAAATATTAATTACATCATAGAGAAATGGAGGAAAAACAAAGGTTATTAGTGCACATATGCACAAACATTCTTAGCAAGTAAGACAAAAACTCATGGCAATTACAGCTCTCATCTTTGTCACTGATCATGTGACCTTTGTTGGTATTTGTAACTACCTTCTTCTACTACCCATTCTGTATTTCCTCCACCTTCAGCAAGTACCTCAGCAGGTCTTGATTCTTTGCCTAGAGGGGTGACCTATACTTTCATTCCTAATTGATCTGGGCCATTTATCATACTACCTTGATTGGGGTGTTGTAGTTTTCCATTGACTTTGATAACAGGGCATGGTAACACCAAGAGGCACCCTATACAGGCTCCTACACTCCAGACACATTTCTTTGCCTCCATTGTGGAAGAGCAGTCCAATTTCTCCCTGGTAGTCTGGATCAGTCACTCCTGCTAACACTATAACTCCTTTCTTGGCTATTTACTGGAGGGCATCAGGAGCCCAAAGTGGCCAGGGGGAAGTCTTCGCTTCCAGTTTAATGGAATGTTCTCTGTGCCTCCTGGAAAAAGCCCTCCCCCCTCTGGAGCCAAGACTTCTAGGCCAGTGGAGCATAACGTTGCAGGGACAGGAAGCAAAAATTTGGCTAATGGGTCACTTCGGGTGATGGTAAGTGGTACCATTCCCATTTCCACCCCTTGATTCCTGGACCCGTGGATCTGGGCTATAGGAGAAACAGAACTATATATAGGACGCTGGTTCAGAGCATACACAGCCTGCTGGAGAACTCTGCCCCAGCCCTCCAGGCTAGTGCCCCCTAGTTGGCGCTGTCACTGGTTCTTTAAAAGACCATTCCATTTTTCTATCAAGCCAGCTGCTTCAGGGTGGTGGAGCACATGGAAGGACCATTGAATTCCATGGTCATGAGCCCACTGCTGCACTTCCTTGGCTGTGAAGTGAGTTCCTTGGTCTGAAGCAATGCTGTGTGGAATACCATGACGGTGGATAAGGCACTCTGTGAGCCCATGGATGGTAGTTTTTGCTGAAGCACTCTGGGCAGAAAAAGCAAATCCATACCCAGAATAAGTGTCTAAACCAGTAAGGACAAAAGGCTGCCCTTTCCATGATGGAAGTGGTCCAATGTAGTCAACCTGCCACCAAGTCGCTGGCTGGTCTCCTCGAGGAATGATACCATACCGGGGGCTCAGTGTTGGTCTCTGCTGCTGGCAGATCAGGCACTCTGCAGCAGCCGTAGCCAGGTCAGCCTTCGTTAGTGGAAGTCCATGTTGCTGGGCCCATGCATAACCTGCATCCCTGCCACCATGGCCACTTTGTTCATGGGCCCATTAGGCAATGACAGGGATGGCCAAGGAAAGAGGTTGGCCACTATTCATGAGACATGTTAATATCATTAACTAATGGTTATTTGGGAACATAGTTCAGTTATTCGACTCTGATAGCCAGTGTGGAATGGGTGTCTAAGTTATTTCATCCAAAGGAGAAAAGGGAATTAAGGTATTTATTGATCAACTGGTGTTGTGTATACCCTAATGGAAGCTTCTAGGAGGTGCCAATTCATGTGCACTTCTTATAGGCAGAAATAATGATGGAGTAAAGAGCTGTAAGCCAGGCTAGAGATGAGTGCAGAGGGCATTGATTAGGCCAATAGTGAGCAGTAGGTGAGATATTTAAACAGAGGGGCTGTGGGCATAGTTTCTGACCTTGAATGAATAAGGGGAAGTTGCTCTTCAGACAGAAGCAGCAGCAGATGGGAAGTGTGCAGAGACAATGAGATGAGAGGGTTCGTGGCCCTGTGATTGGTAAGGGTGAGCTCTGTCAGGGGGATTTCTTATCAGCTTCAGCTGTGTTTCATTTTTCATGTTTCTAGAGCATATACAACACCTGACTCCTGCTTTTCTTCATTTTGCTAACCAGAGTATGAGTAACCCATCACATGTGGCTAAGTGTACTTTCCATAAGTGGCCACTCTGGTATTTCTAGTCTTACATGCTCTTTTAGACCCTTAACAAATCCCCAATATAAAGGTGGAGTCTATTTTTCTCCCCCTCTGAGAACAGGTGGGTCTTTTCCTTGGAGGACAATATGGTGAAGCAGATGCTACGATTTTTGGTTGGTTTGTTTGTAGTGCTGAGGACCAACCCTAGGCCTTACACATGCTAGGAAAACGTTTTGTCACTATACTTCACCCAGCCCCTGCTACTTGACTTTCAATGTTAAATCGTGAAAGGTGTATCTTCTATGTGGCTCTCATGCTTGGTGTGCTCTTTCTTAGAATCCTGCCACCATGTGGCACCAGTGGCCCTAGACAGGCACATTGAGAAGCTACTCATGAGCAATCTGGCCAAGAGTTCCAGCCAAGGTTTTCACCAATGGTCATAATTAGTCCCTACATGTGCTAACGACTAAGCCTGGGCATCAGTCCAGCTGCTACATTGTGGGCTGCCCATGCTGATAGTATTTGAAGCAGAAAGGAACCATCCCCATTAAGCCCATCCCAATCTGCAGACCTGAAAGCAAAATAAATTTTGTCTTTTTTTTCCTTTGAAGTCCCTGTGTTTTAAATGTTCTGTTACCCCACCCTGAATAAACACGTAGTTAGAATATAAAGTTGTGGATTTTTATAGTCTTTCAAGTGGTTCAGGACAATCTAAATGTCTATTTAGGCAGAAATCAAGTATTTGCATTTTAAACTCCTTTTTTTTTTCTCCCTGTGAAGCCATCAACACTATTTCAAGCCTCACTGGAGATTTGTCACTATTCTCACTGGTTGATAGCGCCAAACCCAGATCAGCCAACTCTTACCTCAGGCTGAGAATGTCATATTCTCAGGACTTTCATGAGGAAGACATGCAGCTTGCACTGTGCCTACCATGCGTGTTCTGAAATTTTATCAGCAAGTGTGCTTTCTGCATGCTGTCTCATTTCATTTATCTCAAATTCCGGGGTGTGGTTATCATCTGTCACTTGTAGATGAAGGATCAAAGATTGAGGAAGATTGAATGCCTTGCTGAGGATTTCATGGTAACTGAAAGAAGTGAGACTTAGTGTTTGTCTAACCCCCCTCCTGGACTCTTCCTTGGGGATATCCACCTTGACCTTTTGGATTTCAAAGCATTTGGGACTTGCTGTTTGTATTCACTGTATTTCAGTCATGTGTTGCTGTATATTGAAGCTCTGCTTCCTGAAGGAATCATGTGATTGACTGTTTTTTGATTGTGAACTGTGAACCTCCTAAATGTTTTCAGGTTGTCTGATTAAAATTGGGGCAGAGGAAAACAGTATTTGAAGACTGGACTAGCCATAAGTATATTTAAAATTATACACAATCTTGCATGCTTGAAGAAGACAGGTGTTGGGCTCTGTGATGGTTAGGTTTTGTTGTCAACTTGATATTTTTAATTATCTTGGGTGAGTCTTTGAGGATGTTTACAGGAAGGTAGCTTCTCAGCAAGGGGCAAGATGTAAAGAAGCTCAAAGAAGCTAGAAGTAAACATCCTTTCCTATGTGCAGGAAGGAAATTCCAGAGACTCAGGAAGCCATTAAGTCTGGGGAAGGATTGTAAAACCTCACCCTAAGGCTAAATAAAGAGGAAGAAATTCTCTCCTTGCCCCTCCCTGCCTGTTCCCTGTTCTGTGTGTGTGTGGTACAGGTGATGGGTTTTTCTCTCTTCTCGGACCTGTGAAAGAGGGCCAGCCTCTTTCACTCTTATGGAACTTCCCCTCAGTCTGTAGTTTCAATAAATAATTTCCTCCCCCAAATTGTGCCTGGTTTGAAGATTTATCCCAGCGGCGTGTGGCTGACTATGACAGGCTCCGTGCGCATCGAGAGAAGCTACCACTGCAAGTCAATGAAAGCATCACTATGACACTCAGGTGGGTGTGGGGAACTAGCAGCTGAATCCTGAATTCTGCAAGGCCTGAGTCCCAGCTTACACTCCTCTCTGCAGCCATGAGCTGCTGGGTTATGTCCTCTCATGCCAACCATGTGCCCAAATAATGTGATTCTCCTGCTTCACAGAAGAGGAAAGAAGAGTCCCCAAGTTATCTACAGAGGTTACAGACTGGAAAAAGCAAGAAGTCACTACGGGATGGGAATTTTCATTTAATGTTCAAATGGTAATGTTTTTTGGAGGGAGCAATAGGAAGAGTATGATAATACATGAATAATAACATAGTCCACAAACTCCCAAAACTTCAGTGCAAACAATATAAAATCTCTGTTTTTCTAGAAATCTGTTTAATTTCTACTTTTTGCTGTGGGGTACTCTGCTTTTCCTATTATGTACAGGCTCCCACATAGAGAAAATGATGCGATCTCTTGAGCTCTTGCTATAGGCTCCTCTGCCCAGTTTCTCATGGAAAAACCACTGTGCTGACCACAGGTCCCTTTGAGCAGGATGAATCTACGGCTTCTGTAATCTGTGTGATATTATGACATTATTTCAAGTTTAGTGACTTTCAAATGCCCAGTGCCATTGGACAGCATGGGCTAGAAAACCTTCCCAAGGGTGCTCTACAAAAGCAGAAACCTCGCCTGTGGAGGAGTGAGTGGACAGCCAGTGACCAGAGGCTTCTGGCCTGACCTGTCATCAGTTCATGAGAGCTACATACCCGATACATGCCTATCCCTCCAGAGGAATGGAGTCTCTCTACTCTGAAACCCAAGCAAGGATGCCTGGGTTTAAAATCTCCACCACCATCCATTGCAATAACCCAGGAATATGTTGCTGTCCCAGCAGGGCCATGTCTGCCCTGTAAACCACTCAGACTGTTGCTGGAAGAAAAGTTCAGTGGCCACGCATGGATGTTGTCACTCCTTTTCAGAACAGGCCTGGCCCTTGTGGTCCCTCAGTTGCTGACGTTCCATGTGGACCGTTTGCTGCCAATCTGTCAGCAGGAACACAGGCCTTTCAGTTTATCCATGGTGAGGTGTGTGTAACTGAGCCCAGAGGACAAACACACGAAACTATGCATGTCTGCGTCCTCCTAGACACCCAGCCACACCTCCCCCTTTCCTCCTTCCCTGACTTAAGTCTGAGATTTGAAAGTGAAAACAGAACCTCTACTCTGCTTTCTTTCTCCCAGTAATCCTTAGTGAAGGATTACTGTCTGTCACCCTTTCTTCTCCAGTGTAAACAGCACCAGCCTTTTCATTTTAAGCTTTGACTTGGAAGAAGACAAGCCGATTCCCATTTGCACTTTCAGGCTGGTCTAGAAAGTCTTCTAAGACTTCAGGTTACACTCAGCAAGCCTGTGCCTGGTGGGTCGAAAGGGTAAGCAGGGCTGGCCCCTGTTTCTCAGCTCTCAGCTCATTGATTTGATACAGCTTCTTTTGTTACTGCTGGGATGGGGGTAGGGAAGACTCGGATTAATAAAGGCATGAAATAAAATACATGTGTAAAGTGCAGTAAATAACAAGCAAGGGTGTGGGCTGGGGAGTGGAGGGCTGAACAAGCTCGTTGTATAGAAATCGAGGTTTCTGTGGTCTCCATTGTGGTTCAGTTGGGAAGCCATGCCATAGGCAGTTCAAGAAACTCACTGAGGACAGTTGGCTGGTGGGTCTCCAAGTGAAAAGTCATGCGTGAGAAATTAATTTCCAGGTGTGCATGGTCATTTAATTTAGATATTTCTTTCACTGACTAATGTTGCCAAAGGCACAACTTTCATAATGCAATGAAGATATCATTGATGTCACTCATGTGAGGCACTCGGGACTCTGCAGGGTGTGGAGTAAAACACTCTATAAGCAAAGGATCTCTTTCAGGACTCTGTCTTCATTGTAAGAGACATCTATATCGTTCAGTGTTACACAGTTCATGGGTTACATAAAAATAATGATTAACCAACAATACAACATTGATGTCACCATTTTTCTAATGATCACAAGAAAACAAAATAACTAAATGCTTTGGTTCATTCTTTTTTAAAAAAATATTTTATTTATTCATTTTCAAGCAGAGAGAGAGGGTCTGGCTTATGTGGGTCCTGAGGAATTGAACCCAGGGCCTTAGGCATTGGAGGCAAGTGCCTTAACCACTGAGCCATTTCTCCAGCCCATGGCTCATTCTTGATGAAATTAGATGCCATCGTAAAGCAGTGAGGGTGCTTCTGAGTGCCATCAGAGTTGGACAGAGACACAGGGCTGGATCCCCAGCCTCAGTACTGAGAAGATGAGTGAAGTCAACCAGTCCAGCCCTCATATCTTGCATGTTACACCAGTAAATTGGTCTAGACAACTGTGAAATGCATTTCTTTTGTAGAAATTATCTGATGCCACGTCACAGAGGTTTGATGAGTACTAATCCAAAGCAAAATATGCAACGGAAACTTGTTTGGAAACATGGGATTGTGGCAGGAGCTGTATTCGTTTATCTCCAATGGTTATGATTCTAGAACCTTGGAAAGTGTCTGTGTCCCACTTGAGACAGGGCAGACTGACACATGCACTTATCCTCAGCTCTTGACCCAGTAACTGGCTCCTCAGAGATCACTTGTTTTGTAAATAGACCCACATGAACAGAGCTCAAAGTGAGGGATTTTTGGACATCTGTCAAGTGGAGAAAACCAGCCTAACTAAAAGTTAGCCATAAAGTAAATGATGACTACAGAGCAAGTAGAGAAAATTCCTTCTTTCCATAGGCAAGTTCATCTCTTTTCTTCCTCTCCTGAGACTGATTAAGTAACGCGTGCTTTCTTGCCCATTTCACTCCCAGCTTCTGGACAGAGTGTGCATATCCTAATTTATTCTTTGGGGGCACAGCATTATTCAGCCTTACTTTTCAGCCTCAATTTTTTTTTATCTTGTGCTGAAATAATCCTGCTTTCAATGAGAATATCAAAACTGAGAAAAAGCTGAAGAAAGTTTAGGCACACACATAAATCTATACTAACACTTTTCAGCTTACAGAAAATCCGACTAAGTGGAAAATTAATGACCTTAAGAGTGACCAAAAAGATTTATACAACCCAAAACAGAATGGTCATAACTGCAAATACATCTGTTTCACTGGGAGAAGGACTGGAAACATGAAAAGCAAAAGTTGTTTCACAGCATGGGAGTTTGACATTGCTTTAAGTTCCCTGTAATGTTGCATTATTCTTGTTAAAAGAAGCAAATAAAAGTATAGGATAGCTTAAAAGTACATGGTAAGGAAAAGTCATTTGTAAAGAAGTTTCAAATTAACTTTTCTGTATCTTGAATTGTTGTGAATTCTGATCATTCGTTCTCTCTCTCTCTTTCTCTTTCTCTCTCTCTCTTTCTCTCTCTGTCTGCATGTGAAGACCAGAGATCAATGTCACCTGTCCTGTCTTCAGTCACTGTCCATTGTATTTTTTTTGAGAGAGAATCACTCACAACCTGATTCATATGGACTAACTCACCAGCAAGGTCAAGAGATTCCCCTATCTCCACCTCCCATACCTAGCTTTTTTTGTGGGTACTGGAGATCCTGTGTCCTATCCTGGTGTAGTGATTATCTTACTAAGTGAGCCATCTCCCCAGCCCAGCTCTGATCATTCTTAAAAGACAAACTGAGATCTTAAAGGCACCCTCACAAGATTTGCTCATACAATGTATCTAATTATCAATAATAAAGCTATTTTTTAAAAAAGACAAATTGAATAAGGTGGGCTTTGCTTTACTTTATTTTGTTTTGTAGTTAAAACATAAGAAGGCAGGATATACAATGGCTACCTATAAAGAAAGCTTTGGGGAGAAAGCCAGTCATCCAATTCTGCAAGATTTTGTGTGTTAGCATATACTGAAGGAATTTCTCCTCACTTTTTCCTTGTCTAAGGATGCCACTGTAGATAAACATGTCACATGGATTTAAAGTGAGAATTCTAGCTTTCAGTGTGCTGGGAGGGAGCCCTGTTAACCTACGCCTGTGGGAGTTGCCCAGGTAACATGGCTGGATTAATGAAGCCTAAAATAAGAAAATCAAATGCAGAAGGAGATGCAAACTATTTTTATTGTTAGTGAACTATGACATAAGGATGTAACATGATACAGGTATGTAAATATTTTGAATTTAAAATAGAAAAAAAACAAATTGGAAAATAGAAACATTGATCCTTTCAACACAACAGCCTTTGTATGCATATTAAACCCATATGCCTTCTCGTTTTTCTTGAAACTTGGCTTCTTCAATATGTCTTTTGTTTTCCTCCATTTGATATAGATGCTGGCTTATAGAAATAACTTTATGCCGTAAGGGGGAAAAATAGGTTAGCATGCTAAATGGCACCTTCTATTAAATGCCAAAGTCAGGCAGGCAGCAAGTCTGTGGTGGCCTGCAGAGCTCCTGCTCCTTCCAAATGGGCAGCCATTACTCAACTCCAGACAATGTTCGACACTTGCTGACATGCAGGAATGTGGGCCCTGAGTTACTAATCAGCTCCTTTCTCAAGGAAAGCTGGGAATCTGCACTTTTAGTAAAATCCTCTTTTGAAATATATATTCTTTTAATTTTATTTGAAATCACAGTTTAAGCCTGTCTGGGGTCTGGATGACATTTGTGAGCTGCCATTTTGCCTTTTCTTGTCTGTTCCAGGAACGGGCAAACTATACCCTCCAGGCCAACTCTCCAGCTTGCCTGTTTTTGTAAACAAAGTTTTATTGGAGCTCAGCTGTGTATGTTTGTTTATGTATTATTCACAGCTGCTTCTCTACTGCAGTAGCAGAGTTCATGGCTACCACATACAACCCACAACCCACAAAGACTATATATAGTACCTATGACCAATATGATCATACAGAAATTCCTCAGACAAGCTCATTTATTTGAACTCTTGGTCCTCAGCTTATGATGCTATTCTAGGAAGGTGTGGAAACCTAAGTTTTGGACATGGGATCTAGATGAAAATCATACTTTATAGGGCCAGGGCTTCATGGTTTTGCCCATCCTGATTCTGACTGGAACTCTGATCTTCAGAGGTAGAACAGGTCAAATAGCAAGCGTCTATCACCAGAGAAAGAGCCTCACCCACCATACCTTCCATGCTTTGAGTTGTGAGCCAAAAGACACCCTCCTCCCTTAAGTTGCTTCTTGTTAGGAATTTGCTCACAGCAATGGAAACATAACTCACATGTAACCTTTCTGTGAAAGCCGGTTGATTCATGATCTATTATGATCTGGTAAAACTCTTAACCAGTGAAGAGCTCCTTCTTATTTGGGGATTTAAATCTGCCTCTTGGTAGCTTTCATTTATTAGTCTTGAATCTGTGACAACTTCTGTGTGTATATTGCTATGCATAGATGACATTTGGACCATTTAAGATTATTTAATTGCAAGACCAACTAGGATAGGTTGAATTGCTTTTCTAGTCCAAAAATATATGTCACCCATATTGGTTGTTTTTGGTATAAATTATGTATTTTGAGGTAATTCAGGATACTACATGTTAATGCAAAAAGTGAGTAGAGCTTGTTAGCAATTTGTTGAGCCAAGAAGAACCCCAGACAGCAAGTGTGCTACAGACTATGGGGATTCAGTCTGTGAGAGATTGACTGGTGGTGCATGTCTCCTCCGTACTCATGCTGAATTCTTCATTGCTCCTAGACAAATTTCTCTATTTTTTCCATGGTCTGCCATTTTGCATTATGCATTTTGGCCTCATCAGCTCAACTGCTACTTTCTACCCAATACTCATAGTGTTTTGTCACCGGGATCCAACTTGAATTGCTTAGACATTCCAAACTTGTTCCTGCCTCCCCACACTCTTAGAAGTTGACTCTCTTCCCTGTCTTACGCATGTACCCCATTTCTTCACAACATGGGAATCTGGAATTAGTATAATGTCACCCTTTACATAACCTTCTGTGGTAGTTTGAATAATGTCCCCCAATAGATTCAAAAGTTTATTATACTTGTAAATTGTCTCCAGCCAGTTCTGGCTGGAGGAGGTGTGTCACCTTGGCCAGATGCTAGGGTTCAGCCCTAAGGTGTTTCTGAGGTGGGTCTGGAATTCTAGCTATACATATGCAAAAAGCGGTCTGAGCTCAAGTCTGGAGTTCCTCTTATTTTGCTAGTTTTTAGAATGTGCTTGCTTGCTTGAGGTGCTGGTGGTGGGTTCTGTCTGACTTTACTTGGATCTGTGAAAGGGGCCAGCCTTTTTCCTTAACTTCCCCTGGATCTGTTAGTTTCAATAAATACTTTCCTCTCCCAAATTGTGCCTGGTTTGGAGATTCATCTCAGTGATGTGTGACTGACTACGACACCTTCCCTACTCAACCTCTCTCTAAGATGCTACATCTAATTCTAATGTTAGCCATAGTATCCATTTATCAAGTTCCTGCTAGTTATAATAATCTGGCTTATTTATCTAGTTTACTGGTAACATTCTTCTTTATTGGAATATAAATTTCTGAAGGCCAAGACTTGTTGGATATTATTCAAATTGTAGACCCTCAAAATATTTGGAGATTGAATGAATTGTATAGCAACAATAATTTGGTGCTATGTAAATTACATGCCTGATTATTTTGTTTGACAAATGATCTTACAAAACCCATCTGCATAATCAAAATGAGACCTTCTGTACATTCAGAGATGGCTGAACTGTGTGAAATTATTATGCTTGGTAAAACTCGGTATCTCTATATTTGGTGAGGACATCTTGAGGAATACTCATTATGGTAAATCAGTAGTTATGTGAGAATACATGAATTATTAACTAAAATAAAATAAAATCATAATTTCCTACATGATGTTTTGTCAACAAAAGCCCCTTATCTCCAAAATCCCTGCTTAAAAATTCCAACAAAAATGAGAAGGGACATTGCAGATTTTCCCCTGTACTTCGCAGACAAGGAGACAAGCCCAGTGGAATTTTACAAGGTCACATAGACTATAGGCTTCAGAGCCAGTTAGACAAGTGAGGTGGATTCACTCTCAAGTTCTGCATTTAAATTATTGCATGCTTTCCCTCCTATTGGTGATTGATTTATTTTATAAGTTCTGGGGTCAGTGTGAACACCTTATGTCTGAATAAAGTATCTGTCACATGTATGTTCTTCTCAATACATGATAGTGCCATGAGAAAATTAAAATAATTTCTATTCTAAGAAATTATGAAGTATAATTTTGTATGGACAGTGGTAATGATATGACCAGGACCTTCTAGACAAATTTTGAATTTACATTTTTACTAGTACTTTTGTTTATTATCTTCTGGTGTGGTATCTGTTTCTCCTTGTTCATCTATTAATGTGGGTCCAGATTTTAAAGCTGAGCTCAGTGATTAATAAATATGCATGTGTTTCATATATATTAAGGACCCTGATAAAGGCAAACTAAACTATTGTTTGCAGAGAAATCTCAATATAGTCCTTAATAGACATAGTCATGATTCTAAGCAATTTCATGGATTAACTCATGTAATCTACAAAAACCCTATATGAATACTGCTTCCTTATTACCATTTTAAAGTTGTAAAAACTGAAGCCCAGAGAAATTAACTAATTGGCCCCAAATAAGAGATGATTAGCGGTAGCATTGTTATTTGAAGCCAGCCAGCTTGGCTTCAGAATTCATGAGCTAGAACGGACTGTTTTTTTTTTCTGGTCTCCGGCTTGAGAAGCCATCACAGCTGAGATCTGCAGGATGAGTTTATGCCCTAGTGAATTTGAATCAATAGTAGGACACTGCATTAATTACTCTCCTTGTTGCTGTTACCAAATACTTGACAAGAGTAACTTGAGATTTATGATGTCCCACAGGTAAAGGGGATACTGTGCATCATAACAGGGAAGTGATGGCAGCCAGCAGATAAAGTGGCTGGTCATGTTGAATCTACTGTCAGAAAACAGAGAGACAAATACTTCTCACCTCCCTTTTTTTTTCTTTCTTTTTTATTGTCTGAGACCCCAGGAATGGAATGGTCTTCCTAATATTCACACGGGTCTTCTCTTCTTCCTTAGTTAATCCTCTTTGGAAATAGCCTCTCAGATACAGCAGTGTGTCTCCTAGGAAATTCCAAATCCAGAAGTGTTGGCAATACAGGTTAAACATCACTGACGTAGGCAGAGATCTACACCACTGGGGGACTTATCTTCTCTCCTGCCTTGTTGCCTTGACCTCTGGAGAGAGAACCTGCTCAGCTTGGACAGAGATGCTACCTGGTGATTGGCTTTTCCCCGAGGAGCTGGAAACACTACTTTGTCACTACTAAGACAATGAAATGTTGCGCCATGATAATCACAAGTAACCAACCTGGGTTGTCATGGAGAGGTAGGCACTCCATGTCACAGCTTGAGATCAACGACTTGGCTAATCATGATCACCGTGTCATTCATTCGATAGCCTCCTCACTGCTTGACTTCCTCAGGAATAGCATGTTGTGGTTCACCAGGTGGCATGGGGTTTAGATACTTAGGTGCTCAGCCTGATATATTTCCTTGTTTCTGGGAGAACAATAGGAAGAGTGAGGAGAGGGAGGCCACATTGAATTTTGGTGTTCATGAATGAGATGAAACAAATAGCAGTTTGAATTAAAGCAGTTTGGTGGCTCTTACTTGGGGGAAAGATGGATGGTTAGAACACATTTTATTCACTCACTCAAATTCTATGTGTTGGATCAAATGGACATTGCTCCCACCCATACAGGACTAACGTTCTAGTGAAAATAGACCACAAACAAGTGAAGAGATCAGATTGCTAGGATAATTTGAGAGAGGGAGAAGGGAAAAAGCCCACAGAGTAACGAGGGAGGGGTAGGAGAGAGATGATTTGAGCATAGGTGGTCAGGGGAGTCCTCTCTCACAGGTGACATTTGAGAGATGAGCTAGCCTCGTGAACTTCGCTGGAGGGATTCTTGCAGAGGGAACTGCACATAACCTAGCTCTCCCTTGCCTTCCCTTTCCAGCCATATCATCATTTTCCCAAATGCCTCTTCCATTGTGGAGTGTGTGCTGTGTCTCTCTTTGGCCTGATTCCACCAGGAAAGAAAGCTCTAGGGTTAGCAGATGTCAGTAAAGATTATCTGGTACCTTGCTGACACAACATCCTCTCCTTTGCGTTCTCCTAGTCCAACCAAAAGAGAAATGAATTTAGTTTGGCATGATGTGTTTCTACTGAGCCCAATACTTCCTCTGTGAAGAGTTGCGAGCCATCTGTTTAATAATCTATTCTTGAATTCACGTGGGGATTGATGTCATATGTCTTGGGATCTAGTCTTTAAAACTTACCAGTCCCCCTCTTTTGAAAATCTGGACAACATTTTCAAGTTCGCAAGTTCTGGATGCATGCCTTCTCTCTGTGATTCCTCTCGGATGACTGACACTGGTTCTGTGACCACATCTGCAAGTTCTTTTAGTGCCTTGGGACCTTGTGCTGTGCAGAAAACCTCAGCTCATGCATCGCGGCCATTTCCACCTATCTCGTTTCTGTCTTTGCAACAACACGGTCCTATTAGTGTAGTTTTATATGTTGTTTCCTTATTAGAAAAGTACCATATGTTGTAATAGATTCTGAGAGCCACAAAAGCAGGAAGAAAATAATAATGATGCTGTCTTAGCATCTTGAACTGCCTATTTAACTTACATCACAGTTCTCCTCACATGTATGTATGTGTACACACATACACATGTACACATATACATGCTTATATTTTACACACGTGGAGAGTAATACAACCTCTGTATTGTAATATGATTCCTTTTATTTATAATATATTACCAATATGAATCTTAAAGAGACAAAATTGTTTTTCATGACAAAAGTTAAAGAAGAAGAAGAAGTTATAGAAGGCTTTGGCCAAAGGCAAGATCCTATTTATTACTGAAGAAACCACTGAAAGTCATTGCACATCACCACGAAACCCTGTGAGATCCAGACTGGCAACCAGCTCCCAGATGGTAACGTGTGTAGTGTCAGATGGTGCTACATGAGCTGTCAAGGGAAATTGGTCAATGATATTTGGAGTAGGCAGAGACCTCTGATATAAAATTCAGATGGAGCCAGGCGTGGTGGCACATGCCTTTAATCCCAGCACTGGGGAGGCAGAGGTAGGAGGATCACTGTAAGTTCAAGGCCAGCCTGAGACTACAGAGTGAATTCCAGGTCAGCCTGGACTAGAGCGAGACCTTACCTCGAAAAAAAAAATTCAGATGGGTGCCACAAGAATGCAGAACACTTGGCTTTATGAGAGAGATCAGCGAGTCAAGGAATGCTTACCTGTGCAATAGTGGCACTAAACCTACGAGGGTAATCAATGGCTTTCAGATTGTCTAAGCGATCCACTCAGTGACAAGGAACCCTTAACTGGAATGAGGATCCAGGGCATTATCCTATAGGGACCAAATACCTGGACTCCAAGGGGAAATTCCCACTACCAGAGAACTACAGAAAGGCTACACCCAATAGTATCTTACCAAATTAGCAATGTGTGTCTCACTTAACCTATACTGATCTCACTCTCTGGTGGAGAGTCTGTTTGTATTTTTCAGAAGGCAGCGAGAGAACTGTGGTCAATCCAACTCCACAAATAAGCCACAGGATGATGGTGGCCATCCCAACAAGAGATGAACCACCTGGGCCTATCTTGTAGGCCCCAAATGAAGCCTTTGAGAGAGTGGCATGATAAATAAGAGATCTATCACCACAGTGAGTCAATTAACCCAGGATAGGTCCATGAGACAAACACCAACAAGAGCCCACACAACCCAAAGCAGAAGTACAGAGACAACTAAGATCTCAACAATAAAGCTGACTTAAAACTCACCCACTATGACTCAGGGAAGTGAGCAGATGAGGAGGCAGAAAAAGTGTAAGAGCCATGGTGGTGGAGGATATCCAGAGACATTGCCCCCCTCAGCAACAACACACAAATGAGAGGAACCTGCCTACCTCCTATGCTATTTATGACCCCCTACTCCATGGACTGATCCAACATGCCCATCAGGAGGATCCCCAGTGGGTCGGGGACAGGGAGGAGGGCAATGGAGTACCATCATAAGATTTGCTTATGTAATGTATCTAATTAAGGATAATAAATATATTTTTTAAAGTCAAAGAAGGAAAATAGTATTGAAGAGTTCCTTTTGTTCTTGACCATAAAGTATTAGGTCTCTGTCACAAATAGAAGTCATGCATCAATTCTGTACTTTGTCCTTCCATACTCAATGTAAATAAGGAACTTTCTCAGATTGAGACTTCAGTGGTGGTGTCCTCTCTGGAAACAGTGTAGAAGGAAGAGACCAACTTGCTTTCTCTTCTGGAATCCTCAGAACTCATATCATCATTGCAGCAAGAATGCGACAATATCTTGCATTTAGGATCGTGTACACTTTGGAG
Organism: Zapus hudsonius; assembly: GCA_004024765.1. Classification (NCBI taxonomy): domain Eukaryota; kingdom Metazoa; phylum Chordata; class Mammalia; order Rodentia; family Dipodidae; genus Zapus; species Zapus hudsonius. Next base: position 103,896 of record PVHP010000326.1, on the reverse strand, counting down.
TCAGTGCATTTGCTAAGCAACTTACTCCAAGTAATGATGTTTTTCCATCTCTCTGTACTTTCTTTCATGAGTCTCTTGAGAATATCTGAGAGAGGGAACCAGTATTCCTTTCCAAAACTTGTGATAATGCTTGAAATTTATGAGAATTAGTATTAAATACACACTTCTGACAATAAATGAGGAGTTGTCTCATTAGGAGCTGGAGATTTGTGGACAGTCTAAAACTCAGTACATCTGCACCTCTCATTCTATTCCTGTTGTGGGAAGCGACCAGGGGCTTCACTGGCTTCCATAGTGAGCTTCCCAACTTCCTACATTTTCTTACAAGTTCTTCACCATGTACTCTCCAAGTTCAACGCTGCATGAATTTTCACTGAACTCTGCAGTATAGTCTTATCTTGAGTATCCCTTTGTACAAATTGAATACCTAGACAGAAAACCCTGTGTTTCATCTAAACTAAATTCTTTTTTTTTGAATAGAAGATATGAGTTTCTGAATCCACACTTAGTAGGACTCTTGGCGACACTATGGAGTTAATGGAGTGAAAAGCAGTTCATTTTTTGAAAGGATGGGCGTGTTGCTTTTGTCCTCCTTATATCTCCCTGAAGAATGTCAGATCTTCTTTGGTCATTGGAAATGTTGATCCCCTGAGAATCCCACCGTGGTGAACCGTATTCCAACATTCATCTCATTTATAGTTGGCGATGTATCTATTCCAGTTTGTTTAAAGACCGTGTAGCAATATGAATTAACCAGAGCTTCCCTTTGAAGCTTACAATTATATTGTAAATTCCAGGAGAGTAGGCACTGTCTGCTCTTCGTGGTTTATCCTCAGGGTCCTCCTTCTAGCAGAATGCCTGGCATAAAATAATTAGTAAATATTTGATCATTGATTTAACAAAGACAGCTTGATTGCCTGTAATGTGCCAAGAATTATTTTAGAAACCTGATCATCCAAGTCAACAAAAAAGCTAACCTAATTTTGGAGCTTAAATTCTCATTGGGGAAGACAGATAATTAAAAATCATTATAATAAATAACATTCAAGCATGGCAAGTGCTACTGAAAAAGGAACCAGAATGAGGATTCTGGGAGCTGGAAATAAACCCACATAGCTACTGCCACACAATTTTTGACAAAAGTTTTAAAAAACACATTGTAGAAAATATCCTCAACACATAGTGTTAGGAAAACTGGATATCTATAGGTAGATGAATGAAACTAGATCCGTATCTTTCACCACATACAAAAATCAATTCATATAGAATGGAGTGTAAAACCAGGAAATCTGAAACTGCTAGAGAAAACTTCAAGACATAGACACAGGCAAGGAGTTTCTGAAAAGTACTTCCATATCAGGGAAAATTCTAACTGAAAAATGAGAATATGTGAAATTAGAGGCACTGCCCCTCTCCCCAATGATTGAATGCTGCTCACACAACACATAGCCCATGGAGCATACCAGCAATCCCACTGAGGAGGACCCTCAGTGGCAAGAAGGAGGAAAATGGTGGTACCAACATAAAACGTATTCATACAGAGTTTCTAAATAATAATAGTAGTAAAGCTTCTGCACAGCAAATGAACAATGACTAGAGAAGAGACAGAATGGCTGGCTCACACACACACAAATATGTGCAAGCACATGCATGTGTGCTTAGGCACATATAATCACATATACATGCACGCACATACACATGCCAAAAAAAAAAGCACAGCACATCTCCAGATGTGCCTTTTAAATTTGTCTCACTAAACTCTATCAACTTAATAAAATACTTGCCCCAAAATATAGGGGAACATTAAATAGGAATAAATCCCCATCAAATGAAGCTGCAGTTTCCTATTGAGAAGCTGAGAGATTCTCCCACACGCAACCATTCTGTGACTTTGTAATACCCTGGTCCTTGGTGGGAACTGTTTACAGAAATTGGAGCATAACTTCTGTGGATGAATTCTCTGATAATATGAGAAAATATCCTATCTCTCAGTTTACAATTACTCTTAGTTTCAAATAAAAACATATTATATTGACACAAGATAATTTATGCAACTCCATTTAAATGATCATTAGTGCCAGAGGCGCATTTATGACCGCTTAGGGGCTGAGTCAAGAGGAGGAATTACTCAGTGTTATAGCAGATGTTATCACTCATTCTTCCACTTGAGGTGATGAGTCATAAATTGGGATAGAGTTTCAGATTAAGGCAGTGTATTGAGACCTCACACAACTCACAAATTCAGTGTCCACAGAGTCACAAGAATACCAACCAGCAAGCATGTCTAATGGACTTATTAAAACTGAGCTAATGGGCCCAACCAACACATATAGCATAACCATGGCCTTAGGTTATACAGGGCTTCACTTGAGTTTGAAGATAGAGAGAAAGAAGGAACGATTGTGTATATATGCTGGGTGTCTTGACATGGAAACTTAGAATGAGAAAAACAGCTACAACACTGAATTTACCGTTTCTAGAGAAGAAGCCTACTTTGACCACTCTTTGGGCCATTGTGGCTTATAAACTGCAGTTGTGGCCTATGGACTTTGCATGAATAATTTCGGTGTTTCCTGGGTGGCGTTGTGCAGCACAGCACTATTTCACCTCTTGAGAGTCCAGGAGCCTGGGTAGGGGAGGGGGAAGCTATAATTGGAGGCCATGCGAATACTGGGATGTGGCAAGCATTTCAGGAGCTGCTTACAAAGAAGCCCAGGGGTGGGAAGAAGGAGAAATCAAATTTCATGATGGGGCTCAACTGTTAGAAAATCCCATTAATGCATGAAGTGTTTATTGAATTCACACAAACGATTATCCAAGGTATTGTACAGGGCCATTGAACAAACAGGCTGATGGAGAGGGAGAATTGAATCCCAGGACATCACCTGAAAACCTCTCTCTTCAAGGGTCTGCATAGGAAACAGCACACCTGTGGGAATCTTGAGATTTGTGGACAAAGGGAAAAACACACACAATATCACTGTCCCAGTGCTTCCTACAAACAGACACTCATACTTAGCCAGACTTCTCCAACCCAGGTCTAGAATTGTGAGACACAAGGGAGAAACTCAGGCCATAGAACCTAGGAAGTGCCTTTGTGTGACTCTTGACTATTTTTGGATTAACCTAGATCCAAAGATCTTCCAAATGAGCTAAATTGGATATTTTGCCCCTTGCACTGAAAGGGATGTTTCATCTGGGATGTTTCTATTTACTCTTCCCAATATTCCCAATACCCAATATTCATTTTCCAGAAATACATGTACCTGAAAGAAAGGTTCTTTGGAGTTAAGTGAACAATTTGGCAGTGCAATTATTTGGAGATCATTTTCAAATATTTTTATTTGCTAAGAGAGAAAAAGAGAATGAAAAATGAATGAGTGGGCACACCAGGGCTTCTTTTCACTGCAAATGAGCTCCAGTTTGTGCATCTGGCTTTACGTGAGTACTGTGGAATTGAACCTAGGCTAACGGGCTTTGCAAGCAAGCACCTTTAACACCTGAGCCAACTAATAATTCCCAGTTCAGGAATTATTTTTTGAATATGTTTTTATGGTTTGAAGGTATTCCCTAAGGTTCATGGAAACTTGATTCCCAATGTAACAGTGTTGAGGAAAAGGGCTTTTAAGAGACTACAGAACCTCTAAGAACAATGTTGTCATGGATGTGGACTCATTTCCAGGACAGTAGGGTTGTTCAACAGGTGAGCTTGCTCTTCTTTTGCAGGGCGTCATTCTTATTTTCTCTTTCTCTCTTCCTTCTGCCCTGGAACAGTGTAGTCAAGAGGCCCCAGGAGACATCAGTGGCACATTTTTGGACTCCTACGCCTTCAGAAATATCAGAAACAAGCTTCCTTTATCTACCAATTGCCTGGTCCATGGCATTCTATTACAGCAACACTGAACGGACTATGACACCTGTGTTAAAAAGAAAACTTGGCTCAGTCTTGAAGGATGCTGGGAAAGAGGGCCTCTCTGTTAGTGGTAGCACCCAGTTTTCCCCCAGGTGTAGGCAAACCAACCACTTAGCAAAACAGCAGCTCTTCAACAAACAGCCTCTGCCCTTGTGACCTTGGCAAGTGTGGCCCACCCATGGGCACCTCTGACAAGTTCCTCCACTCTTTCTTCCAAATAGGTTCTAAAAGGCTCTATTAAACGTATTACTTTCTCTGGGAGGTTCTCTGACAAAGTCAGCCTTGTCATAGGGACACAACCTCGAGTGGACCTTCTTCAAAGGCCATATGTGTTCATTACATTTTAAAATTGCAGTTTTCAAATTTATCTCGCCCTGTGGTATTTGTGCTGCAGATATTTACATGTAGAGAACTGCGGCCTCCCAGACAGGGTGAAAAGAACCAGGGAAAGCCTGCTGTGACCTTCAGCCCTGGGGCTTGTCAACAACATCGGGCAAAGTGCAGTGTTCACTCTTGCAAACACTCCAGGCTTTCAGAGACCAGTAGCAACTGACCAAGGAGGGTTTAGGGCAGCAAGAGCTGAGGCGTATTTTGGGTCTCCTTTTGAGTGTTAGAAGCAAAAACAGCTAAGTGCAAAAGCTTGTAGAAAAGAAAGGCCTAGTACAAAGCTAACGTCTTTAAGGTCATTTTCCTTCCTGTGGGAACCTGTCTCGTTGAGGTCCTCTGTTCCACTTTTTCCTATGGAAGGCAGACAGGTCACCAACAGGGTGGCTGAAGTTCACAAAATGAACAGCAATAGAAATGCAAACCGCAGATGCTTAACAAGGGTTACTTTGAGGAGCACATAGGAACCCTCGTGTTTGCTGGGAGAGCAGTGTGTGCAGAACTCTCCCATGGAGCATAAGCTGACTAGGAAGTTTCTCTGGCCTGAGTGGGAGCAGCAATCCGTCCAGGAACTGTGCTTTGATTAACCAACACTTCCTACTGAAGAGATAGTCTTGGCCTGAAGTATCCAGGGCTGAACCTGAAATACACTGTGTACAGTGTAAGTGCTGAGAAATGAAGCATTTGAGCACTAGCTGGAATTGCGTTGTCCTTCTGTGACACACCTGATCACCAGCATCCTAGGGCTGGTGTGCTGTGGCTCGAAGAAGCTATGACAGGACAGTAACTGGGGCCAAGTGACAGAGGAGAAGGAGGTATGAACTCTTAGCCATCTCTCATGAAGCCTTCCTGGTACCCCCAAGGGCAAAGCGAGTCACCCTAAAGAGTGTGGGTTGACTTCCATGGCATGATGCCTCTCTCCATATGTATTTATATCTGTGATCAAACCTCTCTGCTCCATGGACATCAAGGTAGAGAATGACTTACTCACTGATATCTACCCAGTGATAGCTTCTGTCCTGGAGGAGAACAGCAAATGAATTAAATAAATGTTACATCTTGCAGTGCGTAGAGAGAGCTGACTTCTGGATTAACTGTTGCATGCATTTTTATGGGCTATAAAAATGGGAAACGTTTGCAATACTAATCTTCCCTTTGTTTATCCAACACTGCAATGCTCACAAAGCAGGTTTACCGACTTTAGTTGAGTTAATCCTCCCATAAGTCGTGTGTTTTAAGGAGGGGCATCAATTTCTTTATTAGATGTGGTAGATCCAGAGCTCAGAGAGTTCAAGCAGTCACTTTACACAGGGAACAGAAGGAGAGGGAAATCATTTAAATACAGTAATTCCTCTTCACAGTGTCTTCACTTCCCCCTTTCCTCTCTGGGTTTCCTCCTTCCCTCCCTCCCTTTCTTCTCTTCTTTTTTTGTGGCATTCCTGTAATAGAATGGGGATAATTCCACTCCAACCTCAATTTTCTTATCTATGAATTGGGGATAACTATAGTGAATGTTTTTATTAGAGATATTGGCTGCTTATGGTTTTCTTGCTACTTAAAACAATAAACTTAGATTTGGTGGAAATATTGTGATAACAGTCACCCCCATTAGTACTTTACATGCATTTTATTTACCTGAAGGGTATAATAAATCTGTGAAATATAAATGTCATTTTATAAAGATATTTGGGATATTAATTCACCTATCTACTGCTGAGTGACTGTGGAGAGGCCGAGTCAGAACACACGCAGGGAGTCTGACTTCAGACCTGTAGGTGCCTGGCAACTCTGCTCCTGAGCTCAGTGGGGGCGAAGAGCCTGACCCCACAGTGAGTATATTGTTAGACTCAGGACCCAAGTCTTGTAGAATCTAGTATTGTTATACTTTTTAAAAGTTAATATCTTTATTATGAGCAAGTATATACATTGTATGAGCAAATCTTGTGAAGGTTTTCTATTTCCCTCCTCTCTGTCCCCTACCCACTGGGGTCCTTCCTCAGTGAGCATAGTAGATCTGTCTCTTCTTCCACATGACATCCTAGAAGGAGGACCTCTGACTCTCTAGGGACTGGTAAGGTCTCCCCAGCCCTACACCACAGCCTGTGGTGAGGGGCTGGATTTCTCTTCCACCTGAATCTTTCCTTCTCATCTTTCCCCTTTCTGCTGTTTAGCTGAACAACATAAATCCTGTTAAAACTCTCCACATGTTCTCCCCACATTGGTGGCTGGACGTGGTGGTTGGGCTGTTTCCCTTATCTCTTTCCCAAATCCTCTGAACTGACTCTAATCTAGAATAAACGTGTGTGATAAGAAAATGCTGTCAGAAATTGTCCAATTCTTTGGCTTTTTGAGACACGAACTCTGGGAAAGTACAGTGATGAATTGCCAGGTGTTCACCCACTGTGCTCAGTTCCTGCTACAAGACTAGGTCTCAGAAAACAGAACAAAAAATGATCAAAGCTCTTTAAAACTGGAATGTCAAAAAATATTCTTAAGTAATCATTTTGGATAATGTAAATAATCACAAGGCTTTTAAATGGATGAAGCATGGTTATTAAGAAACCAATCTTATTGAACTGTATCTATCATCTTTAAAAAAGAATTTTGATCTAGAGGGCTGAGGAGATGCTCAGTTGGTAAAGTGCTTGCTGCAAAAGGTCCTAAATTCAGATTCCTAACATGCAGGAAACAGCTGGGTGTGCTGATGTGTGCTGGGGAGGAGGAAGCAGGAGGATCCCTAAGGCTTGTTGGCTATTAGTCTAGCCAAATCAGTGAGTTGTGGGTTCAGTGAGACCCTGTCTCAAAATATAAAGTGGAGAGCGATTGAGTGAGAAACCTGCCATAGACCTCTGGCCTCCACGTGCGTGTGCAAACAGGTCCATGTGTACCTGTATGTGCTCACATGCATACAAACATATACCATAAACACGTGAAAATAAACTTGATGTAGAAATGTGGTTTTAATACATGAAATTACCAAACCTCATGATGGGAAGTATTGGCAAGTATTAATTATATTTTGAAATATCAATAACATGTTATATGAAAAATATTTACAACAGGTATCAATATTTTTATGATTTGTGGTCTATCTTTATTGAAAAGCATATCAAATTCTAGGTGGATTTTAACATAAATGAAGAGGTGATTTTTCTCATTCAAGCTCACAGACCATCTGAGTTCCTTTTCTCCACAGATTTTGAGTTCTTAGACTCCCATATCAAGAAATTCTCCTCTGATGTTCATATAATTCAGAATTTCCTAACTCTTCCATTCTCAATGAATACGTAAGTAGATGAAATTCTTTTTCCTCTCTTCCCTTTAACTCCTGAGCCATCTCCCCAGCCCTGTCATCTGATTACCACAGGGTCATGCCACCCCACCATTGTCACCAGCTCCCAGAGATCTTTGGCTCCCAGTCTAATTTTAAAATCATGTTCAGCTTCTGTAACCAATGATCACCTAACACCTTTACCTCTCCTTCCCCTACTTCCTTGTATCTACCAACATTCTATTTTCTACTCCATGGCAGTCAACTTTTACCTTGCTCCGAGTATCATCTCCTTGTCATTCACCATGCTGACACAGTATAGCAGATGTTTTCTACCAGGGGGAGGGAAAGCGTATGCACATCACTAGCCACTTGAACTTGGGAATTCCTGTAGAAAGAAGCTTTTGTTATTTTAAAGGGCTTCCAAGATTTATTTAATAGGCAGATATTCCCAAGAAAGGTGGTGAGGTGATACCTTTGAAGGCCTTGAAGGAATTTAAGAAACACATTTCTTAGAAGGTGAGATGAATTGTTTTCAAGCTGATTGGGTTGGTTGGAAGGATGACAGATGTCAAGGACTAAACTTGACTTTACAAATACACCAACTGAAGCAGATTCATGCATTCACCAGGTTTGACAATATTTCCTTTGCTCTGATTGTGCACAAATTTTTTTTTCACAGAATTAAACCAACCTGAGGGACTTTCTGTCTCTTGTATCGTGTTGAGTAAAGAGATGTCACAATAGGCATACTCTAAATGTTAATTGCTTCATTCTGAAAGCATCTGCTCATCTTAATTCCAGAGGGTGGGTAGTTTGACCAATGTCTAAATCTGATCATATAGACAAGCCAATGGCCACATATAACTATGCAAATTAATTAAAATGAAATTAAATATGTAGGATTGGAGAGAGAACTCAAAGGTTAAAGTGCTTGCCTCCAGAGCCTCAGGACCCAGGTTCAATTCCCTAGTACCCACGTAAGCCAGATGCACAAAGTGGCACATGCATCTGGAGTTCATTTGCAGTGGCTAGAGGCCCTGGTGTACCTCTCTCTCTCTCCCTCTCTGTATCTCTACTTACAAATAAGTAAGTTGAACATATAAAAATTTTAAAAATTGAATATGTAGTTCGTTATCACACCAGCCATATTTCATGTGCTCCATAGCACCACATGGCTACCGCAGCAAACAGCCCAGGATATATTTCTGTCGCAGCATTGTTCCTCTGCATTTTCTTAGGTCAGGGCGTCCACTTCTGCACCTTCACCAATTCACTGTCCCATCTGCAAGCTAAGAATGAGTCTTACTTTCTCTAAGTTTGTAAATTAAAACCAGGCATATGTGTCATTTACATTTACTCTCCAGTCTTTCACAGACAAAAGGCTCTCAACCTGCCTGAGAAAATAATCCACTGGTCTGTCAATGTCTGCATAATGCATTTTATAATGTATATGCTGTGGCCAGTGTTAGGGTATGGAATTATACCCATTGAGCACTAATGAAATTTAATCACTATTTACTGAAGAAAAACCTTCTAAAATGCTCATCAATGGATCTTTTTAGATGAATAATACACTTAAGGAATTCACAGATTTTAGTAGAGGAGGTAGACCTGCAAAATTCCAGCTATAGAAATAATTAGTGTATGAATACTATTAATGGTATTAAACACAACTAGTGCTGAAGGGAAGAAGAGAGAAGGGAGAGAAGAAGAGAGGAGGGAGAAGAGAAAGGCGAGGGAGGAGTAATGATTCTCACTAGGGCTGTATGTGGCTGAAAGCAAAGAATAAGTGGGACTATTAAGTTATAGTAGGAATTAGGCAAAGACACAGGAAGAAAGAACTTCCAAGCTATGGGAAAGACAGGAACACATATGTGGAGTACTGTAAACACATGTGGCTTCTGAAGGAATATATAGAAGAGAAGTAAGCAGGGTATCCGGGGAACAAGTGCCAGGGCTAAGAGGAGGTTGGTATTTGATATGAGAGTCTGAATTTTTTGAAGTCACTATTTCAACTGCATTGCTTCTTGGAAGAAAGCCCTAACCTATTGCACACCTGAAGTAGCAAAATGCTCTGCCCATTTTTGGACCTCTAGGTTTGACTTCTGGACTTCTCAGGTATGATCAGCTCCATGGGAACTGCCAGGATTTAGCTTGACTCTCTGTTTTTACTTTGTATGCATTCTTGGGCACAGCAGATCTTGTTTGTCATCACAATCAGTTTGTAAGATGCAATCATAAAATGGTACATTTGATTGAGATTGCAGAATTAAAGCTGAAGGGACTTCTTTGGCACATCTACTGTAGAGTTCACCAGGGATTCCCAGGAAACCCAGCAGGGTGACACCTTGGTGAAGAGAGATGACAGTATGGTACACATCTGATGAATCTGCGCTTCTCACAGCCCTATTTTCTGGAATTTTATGATCATGACCAGTTGACAAAGGGCTTAGCTGAACCCTCTGAAATTCTAGTATTTGATTTCTGGGAATAAAACTTGTGAGCTTCTTAAATATCACACATGGTTGATCCAAAACTCATGACAGGGACTTTTGGATCCTTCCCTTTGCCACATGAGGACAATGTTTGATCATCAGTTGCATTTGTTCAAGTTTTGCATTTTATTTTGAACACAAACTTTCTTTAATCAAGAGACTATCTTCTCTAGCCAATGACTTCGAGAGCCAAATATGGAATCAGCTGTGCCAAGTTGAAAACTATTCAAGTTTATGGATGTGAAGTATCAACCTGAACTCAAAACTTTTGGTGCCTGAGTTAATTTATATCTGGCAAAGAATAATTTCCAGTTTGAAAAATGGAAACAAAAGAAGCTTTCCTTGGAAGCCTATTTTAAAGCTTCTTGGATACTGTATGCTTCTCAGGAGAAAAAAAAAAACTCAGAAAACACTGATGGTTCAAGAGAAAGACCATAAGAAACACATGGATTAAATTGTCCTCTGAGAAGAGAAAGCTTTAAAAGTTAAGAGGGAATAAAACTTTGGAAAAATATAAAATTTGAAAGAAAATGAATAAATTGAGAACACATCCTTTAAATGGCGGATTTAATCAGCACTGGTTTTTCTACTACTGAATCTGCTTCCAGGGTGAGAAAATGGAAACTATGGGGCCCCAAGTCAGGCCTGTGGAGACCTAGATTTTCATGTGATCATGTCCCCTGTGGAGGGGAAAAGCTGGTGGAAGAGTTTGTCCCACAGGAGCCTCCTTAAAAGTCTAAATGTTGGCCTATACACTCACCAGGATCATATCCTGTTCTCTTTATAGCTCCATATAGTGGTATTGCATCACAAATGCATTCAGTGTATGCAGAGTCAAGTCTGAGTATTAGCCTAGAATAAAGTGAAAATAAAAGGGGGAGAAAACCAAAACAGCAATTGAGGTGATCACAGTTGCCCTTATACTCAGTGTCTTGAGAGAGGAGACACGTGATTTCACTCCCCTGCAGCTTTGGTAAAGCATCTCATTGCACTGAGATGCTGACTGGATTCATTGTCCCATCTGCAAGCTAAGAATGAGTCTTACTTTTTCTAAATGAAAACCAAGCATATGTGTCATTTACATTTACTCTCCAGCCTTGCAGGGGTTAAATATATAGATATATGTGTTTACACAAAGTAGCGTCTTGGTGCAGACTGCCTATTACAATTGTAGCTCAACTAAAAAAATGATGACTAATCTTCTATAGGTAACTTTGATGGGTTCACTAAGGAACTGTAAATTGGCCTGACATGTGGTAGTACCATTCTAAGAATTTTGAAAAGAATAGTTTATATTCTGTACCTTTTTTTTTTTTTTTTGCTTTGCCCTGATTTTAGAACTAAGTCCCAGCATAAAATGGTGCTGTTGATTTGGTTTTGGTGGGTGATGCCTCAGTTTCTATATCTAGGTCTAACATAAGATTTCTTTCTATCTTCTCTCATTTGGAAGGGATTTCATTTATTTCCCCATGAAACTCCCTTAGGTATACTACCCATGGGTCTTAAAAAGGATGTACTCCTGAAGTCCTTTCTCTTAGATGATTTTCCCAGCACCTGCTATATGAGCTTCCCAGTACTTCAAGACTTCCAGTGGGCCTCCTTATGGCAACAGTTAACCATCTATAAATCTATTAGTTTTGGAATTTATAATTCATGGATTTCTTTTGTTTGTGTGTTTTGGTTTCACCTTCTTATTATATTCCACCTAACCATCACACTGGAGTTGAATTTTCCTCAGAGAGGGCATGTCTTGGTTTATGGTCACTCTCAAGAAAGACTTTATGATGATGGTCATCCGAAGAAGTTATGGGTCTAGGTGAAGACAAAGGAAGTTCAGAGGGTTAGAAAACTGTAGTCATGGCATGGTGTCATCAGTGGGTGCCAGTGTTCAGTGAAAAGCACTAGGCAAAGAAGGGACAAGATGGTAGAGCTTATTACAAGATAAATGTGGGCAAGAGACAGCTTTGTGGAACTCAGATTTTCTGTACCCAGAGGAAAGAGTAGAGCATAGGCTGTTAGTAGCCATTTAGAGATAAATCTTAAAGATGTTTGCATCCATGCTTATAAAGAATATTCTTCAGAGATTTTGTTGTGATTTCTTCATTTGGTTTTGGTGATAAGGAAAAGCTAATGTGATCAGTGAGCTAGAGAGGGTTCTGTCCTATAAACAGCAAGGTCATCCTTGGTTTTATAATGAGTTTGAGGGCATTATGAACTGTAAGAGTGAGGGGGTCGAGGATGCTTATGCTGATGTTCCAGAGAGTTGCTGGGGCCAGACAGTGTGTAGGAGGCTCAGATTCCCTGCAATGAGACCCTGATGAAGCTGGGAAGATGAAGCCTAAGCGGCAACACAAATTAGAAGTTGTTGGAGGTGCAAAAACCGTGGAATATCTCCCCAAGGACTGCTGCAGATAAAGAGTGGAGAGAGATTGCATCTGTTATAGGCAGCAGAATTGGAGAGGTGGAGCTATTGGAGCTCAGATGACTCCATCACTTAACCCCAGGTGCTGGAACTAAACCTTAGGATTTGGTGTCTACCATGCTAGGTTTTGGTCTTAATTCAGTGTGATATTTCCATGCTCTGTTCTGAATATCCCCTTTAGAATGGTGTGATGGTTAGGTTTTGTTGTCAACTTGATCTTTGTAATTATCTTGGGTGGGTCTCTGAGGATGTTTACAGGAAGGCAGCCTCTCAGTAGGGGGTAGGATATAAGGAAGCTCAGGAGAGCTAGAAATTAACATCCCTTCCTGTGTGGGCAGTGCAGGAAGGAAATTCCAGAGACTCAGGAAGCCATTAAGTCTGGGAAAGGGTTGCAAGATCCCCACCCTAAGGCTATACAGGGGAGAATGAAATTTCTCTCCTAGTCCTCTTCCTGTTTTGTTCTGTGTGTGTGGTGGTGGTGGTGGCTTCTCTCTCTCTCCTTGGATCTGTGAAAGTGGGGCAGCCTCTTTCACTATTACAAACTTCCCATTGATCTGAAGCTTCAATAAATCCTTTCCTCCCGTAAACTGTGTCTGGTTTAAAGATTCATCCCAGCGGCATGTGGCTGACTGCAACAAATGATAAGACATTCTTTTGGTAAATTTTAAGTATATACATTATGTTTTGATTTTACTGGAGATAAGAGTTAAGATATTTTCTTGAGTCTCAGAAGAGACATCAGAAATATGTAACTTGTTTATTATTTTTATAGGAATTCACAGTAAAGAAATTGTCTTGAGTATTGTAAGAGACTTTAGACTTGGGATATTTTAAACAGTGTTGAGACAGTCAAGAATCCAGGGCTGTTTGAAGTTGGGATAAATGCCTTTTGCATTATGAGATATCTGTGAGCCTACGGGGTCTGGGGTAGAACGTGATGATTTAAAAGTGATGTGTTGTGTTTCAAGTTGACAAGAGATGGTCTTATAATGGTTAACCTTGATTGTTAACTTGATATAATTTAGAATCACCTAGGAGACAAACCTTTAAGTATGTCTGTGAGGGTATTTCCAGAGTTTAACTGAAAGAGGGACGATCCACCTTGACTGTGGGTAGCATTATTCCATGGTCTGGGGTCCAGGACTCAGTCAAAAGGAGAAAGTGAGTAGACACCATCTTGCTGATTGTTGACTACAGATGCCATGTGACCAGCAGCCTCCTAGTCCTGCTGCCACAACTAGAGCTACTCTTGCCACAGTGCTCCCTCCCTCACACTGTATGCCTCAATAAGCCCTTACTGCCTTAAGTTGTTTTTAGTTAGGTGTTCTGTCAAAGCAGTGAGGAAATTAACTACTATCCAAGTCTTTAAAAGAGGAATACATTCATCGATTGCCACAAATTTCTGTTGTTCATTTGCAGTTTAAAATTTAAAAATTGGTAAGACTTGAGCCTTAAGCTGTTTTGTTCAAAGCTCGTGATTTCTCCAATAAAGAAGTAGCAAATATTTAAATATGGTTTTTTTTTTGGTCTTTAAAGAATACTAAAGGTAACTTTGCTTATCCACATCTTTGAATCGGGATCATTAAAAAAATGTTTTCTAAAAAATAGAAACAAAAGCAGAAATAGAGCTTTAACTTACAGATCATATTTTCTTCACTTTTTTATATTGCTATGTGTGCGTGCTCTTCATGTGTATGTGTGAACACATACATGTATGCAGGTATGCATGCATATATTTGCACATGCGTATGTGCACGTGTGTGTGGTGGCCAGAGATCAATCACAGATATCTTCCTCTATCACTCTTCACCTGATTCTCTGAGACACTCATGGTGCCAGATTTGGCTAGAATAGCTGGTCACTTTGCTCGGGGATCCTCCTTGTCTTCACCTCCCCAGTGCTAGGATTCCAGACAAGTGCTGCGTTGCCCAGCATTTCAGTGGGTACTGGGCATTCAATCTCATCATTGCATGACCACTATTTCACACACTAAACAATCTTCCCTGCTACCTTCTTCATACATTTTTTTAAATGATAAAAAGCCCAAGAGTTAAAAAATCATTACAGATGATTTTATTTTCATGTTATCCTATTGGTTTTGCATTAATACATTTATAGCTTCATATTTTATGTAACAGTCGAGCTCCACGTTGAATTTTCATACCACTTTACTGAGGAATAATTGACAACAAGAATCTTTACACAATTAATGTATATATCTTGATGAATATATAAATAAATAAATAAATACCTGTTCTTTGTCTTGTTAGTTTTTCCTGCTTACAGTTTTAGAATCTGTTCTGTATTTCAGTGATTTTTTTTCTTTACTATTTTCTCCTTTCACCTTGGGATTCAACTTGCTTCACTTTATCCTGCTTGTGGGAAAATTCAATGATTGACTTGAATTTTTCTTTGCATGTGATGCTCTGATATTTCTCATAAGCCCTGCATCCATCAACTCTTCATGTGTTTTTGTGTGCCTTTTCATGGAGTCCAGCTATTTCTAATTCATTTTCAGTTTCCTTATTGAGAAAAGGTTATTTAGAAGTATGTCGGTTAATAAGGCAGCTACTTTAAATTCTTCAACTCCAAAGTTTTGAATTTGTCCATTCTTCCAGTCCTATTAGTTGTAGGGCTATAATTGAAAATTCTGTTATTTAGACACATGCATTTTTAAATGTGCCCTCTTGATATAAAGTGACATCTCTATTACCATGAAATCATCTTCTCAGTCCCAGGTAATATCCATTGCTTTAAATCTACTTCGTCTGGCATCCATGTATTCATTTCATCTTTCCTTTGACTTGTGTTTATCTGATATATGTTTTTCTAATCTTTTTACTTTTCATATTTGTTTGTCTAGATGGTGAAGTTGATTTAATGTAGGTAGCATAAAATTAGATTTTTAAGAAGACAATCTGGGACTATTTGTTAAAATGTATACAACCCTTATGTTCAGTGTGATTACCTGTATGATGGTGGTTAAACCTACCATCGCCCGTGGCTCCCTGCTATCTCGTCTATTCTTTTGGGTAAGTTGCATATTTGTATAATTGCATTTCCTTTATAGGTTAGTTTATATGTTTTTACATTGTTTTCAAATGGTTGCTCTAGTGTATAGTATTTATCTTATACTTAACTAATTACATTGCTTCACACACAGTGTAAGGACACCACAAAGTACATTTTTATTTAACCCTCTCTTGACCACGGTACACACACCATTGTTGTCATGCATTTATACATATATGATGACTTTAAGAATATATTGTTATTATTGCTTTAAACACTTATTTTCAGAGGGGTAAAACAATATGATACATTTGCTGTTTCCTTAATATTTCTTTCTTTGGAGACACCCAAATACCCATCTGGTATCATTTTCTCATGCCTGAAGAACTTTAATTTCTAGAAAATCTGGTCTCTGGTGATTCACCTCAGCTTGCTTATTTGTTTTTAAGTCCTTATTTTTGTCCTTTCTTTGGAAAGCTTTTCACTGAATATAGAATTCCTAGGTCACATTTACTTTTAAAGAGATCATTGTAATTTCATCCTACATGAGTTGCTTCTACTAAGTAACTAAATTAAATAAGTTTTACATCTGTATGTTCATGGTTTTCTTCAAATTGGACAAATTTTTTAATCATGTTTTTTTTTAAAAATCCCTTTTTTGTCCACTGCCAACCTGCTTCAAGGGCTCAGTTATGCATGAATTAGAATGTGTGATCTTGCCCCACAGGGCATTAATGCTTTGTTCATCTTTCAAGCTGTTTAATTTATTTTGTTGGGGGTTATTTCTGTTTCCTTTCCTTCTGGTTCATCAACATTTTTTTCTACAGCATCTGATCTGACTTTAGTTTTTCAATTCCTTTATTGAACTTTTCATATATAAAAATTGAGCCTTTGTTGTCTTAACACTCTTGTCTGCCAGGTTCAATCATGGTGTTATTTTAAGTCTGTTTTCACTTTTTCCTGGGGTTGAATCATATTGTCATGCTTCTTTGCTTGGTTGGCAATTTCTGCTTGGTTAAAAATATTCTGAGTTTCGTATTGTCAGGTGCTGTTTTCTCTTCACAATTTCTTTAAATATTTCTGGGTCTTGTTTTGGAATCTAGTTATTTAGAATTCAGAATTGGTTTCATTCTTTCAAAACTTGCTTTTGGACTTGTCAGAAGCCCAGTACAACCTTAACCTTACTGTGAACTGATCCCATGACTAAGGACTCATCTCAGACTTACTACCAAGGACCCACTGGCTTCGGACCTGACTGAATGCCCGTGTTGGAAGGTCTTTGTGTAAGGTGGGAGGAATCCGAAATAGTTCACAAGTCTCTGATGTGCACCAGAGATTTATGCTCTCTTTTCCTGGTGGAATTTCTTTATTTTTTAAACTGTTAACTAATCACAAACATATAGCAGAAAACCTCAAACTAGAGACCTGTAATCTAAGCTGTTAAAGTCATGATTCAGGCATGGTGATGAACGCCTGTAATTTCAGCATTTGAAAGGCCAAGGCAGAAAGATTGTGAGCTCGAGGCCAGGCTGGGCTATGGAGTGAGCTCCAGATCAGCCTGTCCTATATAGCAAGACTCATATGGCTTATGAGAAAACAAAAAATAGAGTCATGAAACAGAAAAATTTGGAAAAATGTTTGGATTAATAGAAATAAATGTTATTATTTAAAGGGTAACCCAATGCTAGGATGGATCCTGTATTGGGCTTTGGACAGGGTTGTTAGTAGAGAAAGATGGTAGTGATGGAGCAATATTGGGCTTCCAGATTTTGATGGCTGTACTATGATTGTTCAAATTATTAGAATATTCAGGCTGTGGCATTTAGGGGGAAAGAGGCATAATATATGCAACTTTAGGAACTTGGGCAGACATGTGCGAGCACACACACACACACACACACACACACACACACACACACACACCACAGCCAGCAAATGATAAAAACCCACTGAGCAAAATCTTGGCTGAGTCTGAGAGAACAGTACACAAACAAGTATATGTAATACTTGTAATTCCCTGAAAGACGAAAACTGTGCAAAACAATTTAGCAAGAGGTGAGCTGACTCAAGCATGCAGATTGGGTTTCTTAGTGGTCTTCCTTGTGTGGCTTCCTGGGTGAAGTGATGGGTTCTGTCTAATCAGAAGAAAGCAGCATGCTTTATAATTCTCTCCTGGTAGATCGCCTTTATGAATCAGCTGACCTCAGTTCACAGCTCTCTGATACCAGGACTGATGGGGGGGGGGGTTGCTTATCTTTGTCAGTCAACAAGAAAGTTTGTCACACGCCTGCATGCCACTCCCCATTACCTAAGCCTGAAATTGACACTGAAAGGGAAGAAGCCTAGGAAACAGCAATCCTGTCTTCCTTGAGTCATTCATCATGAGCTTTAGTGGCAAAAGTTTCCCAAAGTCTTAGTGCAGACTCCTGAAAGCGGAGCTGACTTCTTGCTAAATTCCAATATTAGTCACAGTTCCATTGTCACAGTGCTTTGTATATGTGGGTGTGTGTATGGTGTTTTTGGTTTCTTTAATAAAAAAAAAGTTTCTCATGACTAACAATTTCTTTTTAATGGCAGTGATAGAATGTGGAGCCATAGTAAGAGACAGAAATGATTTTCGAGCTCTGTCATAAGGGACCACAGAAGATCTGAGATGGGAAAAAGTATCTCTCAAGTGATGGTAGTGGTCAAGGAAGTCAAGCAGAAACAAGGTGGCTAGTGTTTCATGAGAATGGAAACTTTCTGGTAAGAGTATGCATGTGCACATGTAGGGGTGGAAAAATGAAGCCCAGCGGCTCCAGGCTTCTCTCACCTCGCCCTGGTTGTGGATCGTTCCAAAGCCTCTGTAATGTTTGCTTGTTAATGGGAGAATGCAACTGATCTCAGGGTCTCATCCGAATGATTAATGGGGACGCTGCTGCTGCTGCAGGGAGAAATCCTGTTTGCTTCCACGCATCCTTGGCATCTGATCAGTTATCAGAGAGCCTTCTCTTAAAATTGGTAGATGAAGCTAGTGTGGGTCGGTGAGTGTCTGGACTAAGGATGATGTTAACAGGGCCGGAAGCTGAGCTCAAAGAGTGATGCTGGAGGATCATGACTTTTGATTAGTTCATCAGTTTCAATATCTGGGTCAGAATTACTGATCGTTGCTACCAGAGATTGTTCCGGTGACCTCCTCACCATAGAGACTTTCCTATGAGAGAGTTGCTGGTAAGTTGAAGAGAAATTGTTCCTAGAGCTGGCCCTAAATGTAATTCATCTTTTATATTCTATCTTCATGTCCCAAGTTTCCTTCTGGGGACCCTTGTCTTCCATGCCTTCCCATTAAAGTCAATCTTGTTTTGAGTCTTACCTTGAGTCTTAGATTGGATCCCAGAAGGGTAGGGTTTAAAGAGACGTGGCCAACTACTGACTAAGATGATTTAAATAGTTTCATGTCACTCAGCAAACACGCTACGAGTTTTGCTACTCTTATTTTAGATGGAGTTGAGGTAGGTACCCAAAAATAAGGTTTTTTTTTCCTCCCATGGCAAGCAGGTACTATATGGAGGAACTAAGATCCATGACTTCAAGTGTTGTCTTTGGCACCAGGCTATGGAGTCTCCATTCTTCCCACAAAGATTACCTTCTCATTTACCTTTCCTTTGTTGAAAAAAAAAAGAAACATTTGAATGTTCTGTATTCCAGGCACTGGGCCAGGTGAAACTAACATCATTACTGCTTTCACAAAACTCACAAGGTAATGGGGAGACATCAAACTGAGAAACACAAAATGTAGTTATCGAGTTTGATTGGTTTTTGGAAAGAAAATATATATGATGATGTGATACAAAGCATATTTATGGAGATGGTTATTTTATGATTTGTTAGGAGGCTCTCAGAGCTGGTGACATTGAGACATTAGGAAATATGGGATAAGCCATGCGAAGTTCTTTAAATGATCAGCATGGGCAAGTGTTTTGAGGCAAAGAAGAGATGATCTGTTAACTGAGACCAAATTGGGAAAGACCAAGTGGGGAATAGTGAAATAAGGGTCTCAGATGGAACTGGAATGTCAGCCACAGCAAGACCACACAGGTCCTCCCAGAGCCGACTGCTCTGTAAGTCCTGGATGCAGAAGCCAGCAATCCTGGCTTTCACTTATTCAAAGCTCCAGTGGCTTTCACAGTTCTGTCTTTATTGCTCTTACATCGTCTGTGTGATCTTGAAATGATTTCAACGTTTGATGATAGTTCATCTTGCTGGATTTTTGCGTGAACTACAAATAGTTAAATCAGGGGACTTAGAGATAACCATCCTGTGGCTTCCCAGCCATACCCATGACCATGACCGCTGCATCCTCTGCTCCAGGATTCAGTCTCGTGGGTGGAGTCTGCCATGGTGCCAAAACCAGAGAACATCTTATCCTGTACCATATACTTCGACAAGTTTAATCAGTCATAATCAATCAGATCTTGCTAATTTCCCTATGGAGTCTTAGAACTCCACATATTTTGCACATCTTTACCCGTGCTGTTTTTTCTTCCTAGAAAGATGTTTCCTTCACTTAGCTTGCTGGACATTCTTCAAAATCAAATCTATTACCAATCTTGCTTTATCTGAAAAAGAATTACTCCAGGTAATTCAGTTGATATTATGTAATTGTTTCTGTTTCCTTATCAGATTTTAAAGATTTATGCATGAGCCACGTCTTCTGTAAGCATATGAGTTCCTTGGTACTATTAGCCGGTTAATTAATTATCTTAGCATCACCAGCACAAAGTACAAGAGTAGACTTTAAGAACATGCATGGTTGGCAGGGTGTATAGTTAATTTGGTAAAGTGCTTACCTAGAGAAACAAGGCTATGGGTTTGATCGCCGGCACCACATAAAACCATATGTGGTGGTGCAAGCTTGTAAGCTAGCACTCAGGAGGTGGAAGTAGGAAGATCAGATGTTCAAGGTCATCCTTGGCTAGGAGTTTGAGTGAGGCTAGTCTGGGATGCACGAGACCCTGTCTCAAAACAAAAATGCTCAGCCAACTAAACATCTGATAAGTGTTCTCATTCTGCCATTAACTCAGCATTGTGATATGTGGTCTTGAGTCATTGACTTCCTGCAGGAGCTTAGTGAATTCCATTATAATATCATATTTTGACAGATTGGATACAATCATTCAGGTTATACTCCAGGTGCTCCTCATGCGTTACTCAAGCTCAGGGCTGATCCTAATGTCATCCCATAAGGAAGCTGTTGAAACCATTTTCCCTTGATGGGTAAAGAAACTGAGATTCAGGAATAATAGACTTGTGCAAAGCAACATAAACTAACAGATTTGAACAGATTTGAACCAAATCTCAGATCCCAGGCCCAGGTCTCAAACGTCCTGCTCTGGAGGAATATATAAAGGAGACCTTGATGAGAAATGACCTTGATCTTGTCCTTCTCTTTTTCATTTAGGCTCAGCCCACTGTAGGTGGTGACTTTTTTCTTGTTTGTTTTTGGGATGATTAAGTGGGATGTCTCCAAGGATAAGGTGAGCCCCAAATTTATGAGTCTTTAACAGGATGTTCTGAAAAGCAGTTCTAAAGTGTTCTTTCAGGGAAGGATGAATTCCCCTACACAAGCTGCTCCATCTGCTAAGATCATGAGGAAACTTGGGAACAGCACCAGAAAGGGAGCTGATTTGAGAACCCAAGTTTATTCAGGAAGCAGGAGGGCATTAGCAGTGATCTGGGATTGAGGAGTCAAGGTAGAGGGCTCACAGTAAGAGTGAATGAGTTTTACATCCAAGAGCTATGACAAAGAACCACAATTCAATATTGGGACATAATTCTGTTTAACTAATGGAGACAATTGTACCTCTACAGTGTAACCCTGAGGCACAAACATAGCTCAAGTCACACACCTCACAGAAATGGCCACATGGGAGACAAGTCTCCAGGTGGTGAGATCTCATAACCAGAAAACTGCCAAGTCAGGCAGCAATTGGCCTGACTCATGACTGTGAGTCTGTCTCCTTAGGGCAGACAGACATCACAGAGTAGGAAGGAGAAGCACTTTAGTAACACATCAGAGGGTCCTTTCACTCATAGACAAGGGCGCTGAGCAGTATGGTAGGGAGCCAAAGGAAGACCTTGAAAGTCACATGTGTACACGCACAGGGGTGCCATGCATGTGGACTGACTCCTGGCTGACCACAAAGGTAAGGCACTGAATGAAATGTCTCATTAAGACAGTCAAGTGAACTTGGAAGTCTCCCTGCCCAATCCTCCAAATATTGTCCTTCCTAGGTTGCCAAAGGCCAGTCCCCATGTTCCTCCTCTTTTGATCTTAAAGGGCTTTCTTGCTTGAGCTGCTGTCCTAATTTATTTCATTGATTTTTTTGGTGTGTGTGTAGTATGTGTGGTTTGGTGTGTGGTGTGTGTATGTATGCATGCACATGTGTACAGAGGCCCTTGGAGCACATTGGGTGTCCTCTGTCCATTGCTTTTCCAGTTGTTTGCTTGAGATGGAGTCTCTCTCTGAAACTGAAGCTGCCATAGTAGACCAGCGAAGTCTCTGTCTTCCACAGGACTAGGATTCTAGGAAAGCATAGCCAGTCTCTGCTTTGGATGTATGGGCGAGGGATTGAACTCAGCACCTCATGCCTGCATAGAAGCACTCTTACCCACTGACCATCACCTAGCCCCATGACTGCTGTCATGAGTTATGTACACATTCACTATGACTGCAGATTACAGACATGCCTCCCTGCATTCCTAACAGGTATTATGACTCTCCTCATCCAGTCTGTGGAAAAGCTGAAGCTCAATGAAACTGATTTGTGTGAAGGTGCTCATTGGTAGAAAATAATACAAATCTTTTAATGTCGATATTTGGCATGTCCTCTGAGCCCCATCTTTTCTGCCTGACTTTCCTCCCCTTCTCTTCATCCCTGCTCCTCAATTTATCATCAATGACTTTTAGAGTCAGTTCTTTTTTAATATTTTATGTATTAATTTTCAAGCAGAGAGAGAGAGAGAGAGAGAGAGAGAGAGAGAGAGAGAGAGAGTACACCAGGGCCACCACCTAGTGGGTCTGGCTTATATGGGTCCTGGGGAATTGAACCCGGGGCCTTAGGCACTGGAGGCAAGTGCCTTAACCTCTGAGCCATCTCTCCAGCCCTAGAGTCAATTCTTAAGCAAAATCTGTTTTGTACTTTGTAAAACTGAACTAGACTTGCTTCTATCTCCAAGCCTCAATGAATTGATTAAAATGAAAAATGAGCATGTATGTGGATTATAGAAATGCTGAAAATAATATGAAAATAATTTTTTTTGCTATTTTATACTCAAATAATTTATTTTCAGTAAAATATGTTTCTAATACCATACCATTGATAGTTTCCAAAACTATATTTTAACATGACCATATAATTATTTTTACATAAAGTATTCATTTAGTATTTTTTAGTTATTAGCTTTGAAATTTTTCAAGACTTTTATTGCCTAGTCAATAGATTATAGTATTTTCAGTAGAGCATTTTTTTCCTTGATGGAAACTCAGAGCAAAGGTTATTTAAAATTTTTACTCTGTTACATTTATTATTGTCTCTTGATATGATATTTCTGTAGTGAAATGCAAAAATATTTTCCCATGTGATATCCTGTTGTCTCGATTAAGTGCATTCTTCTTTAATAAATTTTATTTGAATACTATTAAATAAATTATGTTTATGGTTCTTTTATTTTCCCAAAGTACATGTGATGAAATGTTTTCCATATTGCATTTAATCTGTTCTAGAATATTTAACTGGTAGTCCACTGAAGATTTACCATAATTCAAGATTCATATTCTTTTTCTCTCTCTCTCTTTCTCTCTCTCTCTTAGAGATTGAACCTCAGGCCTTCTACATGCTAGGCAAGCTCTCTACCAGTGAGTTATATCCCCAGAAATACTCTTAAATATAGTTATAAAATTTTTAAATTAGATCTTATAAGCCACCAGAGTTCCCATGTTTAATTTGTTCAGTTTCCTTTCAATTACACAGGGATAAATTTCATCATATTCCAGTTTTTAAGCTTTGCTTTTAAAAATGAACTTTAATGAAAGCAAAAGAAAAGGACTTCTATTGTGGTTCATCAACTCCTTTGACTAAAGCTTTCATGATGATTTTGGGAAAATTCAGACAAATTGCACACAAAGCTTTAATAATGTAGAACTCTTAGATTGATTTACGTGCTAGTGTTTAAAATGTCAGACATTTATATAATCTCTTTCTTGGTGCGCACGTGTGTGTGTGTGTGTGTGTGTGTGTGTGTGTGTGTGTGTGCTTATGTGTATGTGGGCAGTTGTGCACACATGTAAGGGTAACTTCTGGTTTCAACCCTTGCCTTCCACCTTATTTGAAGTGAGGTCTCTCATTCCCTAGAAGAGCTGGCCCTTGAGCTTCTAGGAGATTCTCCTGTTGCCTCCTGGCTTCATAATATAGTCCTGCTGGGATTTTAGACTCAGATCCCATGAGTGGAAATACAGTGCTTAATCCGTGATCTGGATGAGCTTTTTTTAAGAAGAAAAAACAAGAGTCCTGCAAAACAATTTGCCCTTTATTTAAAAAACTAATTTTAGGATGACTGGTCCTTGGTAGAATGAAACTCTCCTCAGCTATGGACTGATTGTTATCCTTTATTTCTACATTGTAGAAATACCAACAGTTGCTTAAATAAAAAAAGAAATTTGTCATTCAATTATTTGCATGTAGAAAATATATAATTACATAACAATGTAGATAAATCTGAGCGAGGAGAATCAGACATCAAAGAAGGTATTTGTATGATTACATCAAGATAAAGTGTAAAAACAGGTGAAACTGATTGTGACAGTGACTAGCTCTTGTTATTAGAATATGGACACTGAAAATGAAAACAAGGGAGGCTTTTGGAGTGCTGGTACACATGTGTCCTGCTTTTGATGCTAGGTGCAAAATTGGGTGTGTGTTTGTAAAATCAATCGAGCTATACGCCAAAGTATACTAGTCATTTTGTACTATTTCAATGATAGTATAGACCAAAGAATGTTAAAAGCAAAAGGAGGACGTGGGAAAGTCTGTCGAGGCAAGCTTACTGTGAACTTATCATGCATAGAAATCAGAGGCTCCCACTTACACAGAACCATCATATGTTCTAGAGCCTCCAGTAATTATGCTTGTGTAAATTTTGCAGAAGTAATGTATTTCTCTTCTGTATGTGTGTGTGTGTGCACATGCACGCAAGCCTTAGGTGCACGTGTTGTGTGCAGGAGTGCGTGCACACATGGGCACATGCATGTGGAAGTCAGAAGACAATTTCAAGTGTCATCCTTCCTGATGTCCTTCACTTTTTTGTAGTGGTCTCTCAATAACCTAAAGCTGGCCAAGTAAGTTTGACTAGCTGGCCAATCTGATCCAGGAAGCTTCCTGTCCTCACTACCCAGGTCTAGGATTACAAGCACACGCCATTATACCCAGTTTTCTTACTATAGGTAGGTAATGGGGATAGAACTCATATCCTCATGTTAAGCTCTGTGTCAATTGGTCTGTGTTACTAAACCGCAGAAGTGGGTACTTTTACTTGAGTGAGTGAATACCTATTTTGCGCTCTTCAAGTTTTGAAGAGCTTGGCTTTTGTAGAATGTGAATCTGCCCTCCTGTGGAGTTTAATAAAGACTTCAGGGCTGGAGAGATTGCTCAGGGGTTAAGGCACTTGCCTCCAGTGCCTAAGGCCCCCAGTTCAATTCCCCAGGACCCACATAAGCCAGGCCCACAAGGTGGTGGCCCTGGTGCTCTCTCTCTCTCTCTCTCTCTCTCTCTCTCTCTCTCTCTCTCTTTCTCTTTCTCTCTCTGTATCTCTCTGCTTGAAAATGAATAAATAAAATATTTTTTAAAAAAGGCTTCAGAGAGGAGGGACTTTGAGCCAAGTCTTAGAAAATGAAGACTTTTCACAGATAACCGAGGGCAAGTGGATTGGACCAGGCAGTGAGGATAGTGCATGTGTTTGCACAGTCATGAATGTAACAATCTCAGTCGTCTCAAGAATGGACAGTGGCATGATTTGAAATTTGAACAGGTGTCATCAGACAATGTGTTGCACTGTAACTGATCAATAAAGAATCTAGGGAGGGGCTGGCCAGATGGTTTAATGATTAAAGGCGCTTGATTGCAAAGTGGTAGACCCAGGTTCAATTCCCCAGTATGCAAGTAAAGCCAGTTGCAAAGTGGCACATGTGTCTGGCAGTAAAGATCATGGTGTGCCCATACACACACACCACATACACATACAACTCTTACACATGGGCAAATAAATAAATAAATGAAAATAAAATACCTGGGGAGAGGGAATATCTTGGCTTTGTCATGTGGGTGATGGATATTTGGAAAAAGAGAAGGCAAGAAGGAGTACTAGAGGGCTTCTATAGATAAGGACCCTCCTAAAAGAATACTTCCTGTTCCAGAAAGATCAGGACCTTTGTAAGCTTCTGTAAATGCTCTGCTTGTAACTTTGAGGAGGCAAGGACATGACAAAGGAGAGAGACAAAAACAGTGACATGTATTTGGAGAGAGATAACACAGTGAATGAAAGGAAACAATAAATCAAGTGCACCTTGAAAATGATTGAAAGTTGTTTCCAAAATACCAAGGTGGTAAGCTGGAAGAGGGGTGGAGAATGAGAAAAATGTGTTGGGTGCTCTTAAGAGCCTCCATTGCAGTGGTGTTCCCACCGAGGAAAAGATGAGACGGTCCAGAAGAAAGAGCTATTGTTTGGAATGTTCCCAGCAGCCTTTCACACATGTTTCTTTCTGTGTGCACACATTAAGTGGAGTTCGGTGTAAGTCAGCGGCAGGGGCTCCAGGATTGCAGGGAGGGGCCCTTCCCCAAATGCCCACATCTTTCTGAGTCCCCAGCCACTGATCCCAAGCCTTGTCAAGAAGTATAACATAACCTACAACCAGCAGCTTTGGATTTCAGCCTGTGGCATTGTTTGTCTATAACCCATGTGTCTGGGCAGTGATTACCCTCTCACCCCAGTTCCATAATTCTTATCAAGGCATGAGAAATTTTTCAATTCTATATAGGGCTAAGATTTCTAAGTTAAATCCCAGAAATAAGCATGCAGTAGTGTACGTGTGTTTCCATAAAGCTCTTGCGTCAAGCAGAAAACAGTCAGGTGGTTGTGGTAAAGGGGGCTGCTGGTAGACTTTAAGAGGAGCTGCTTCTTTCTGTATTTGCCAAACCCATGGCCCTTGCTGAATGGACATGGATGCAACCATTGCAGAGGCTCAGGACTTCAAGCCCTCACATCAGGAAAAGGCTTCTCAATCAGGGCGTGTTCAAATAGAGAACATATGTATGTTCAGCCTCACTCTTGAGAAAGTGCACTTCCATAGGCAGTGCTTTTTCCTTCCTGAACCTGGCATCATCAGATGCCAGCAAGCTTGGTTCAAAGGTATCTATTGTATAGGTAGGAACTTACATGACACTGACATTCCCTCCTCCCCACCATCCAGACGACATCACCAGCTCAAGATCAAGGTGTGATTTAACAGAAGTTTATGTTGGATTAATGAATCAAACATTTTATGAGGTTATTATAAAGTATTTTTGTAGGTGTCATAAAGCAATTAAATTCAATTTTCTATCCCACTTTCCAGGGAAAGGAGTCCAGCTTACTGGTTCTTAATTTGCCCACTGAAGAAAGTAGACTTTTTTCTCTCGTGTCTTTCTTGGATCCTTCAATTCAATGCCAGTGATGCTTCCTGAAGTCCATGGCCTCTCAATTTTGAAGGGAACAACAAATGCAGAGATGATGCCTGGACATTAGTTACCATCTCTCAGAACCTATTTGATGAAAAATGAAGCCATATTAGCCAAGAAAAGTCAAGCAGTATGCCCCAAGACACAGAATGATTTAACAGTAGCTAAGCCATCCCATTCCTTGTTCATTTCCTCAGTTTCAATGAATTCCAGCATCTTCTTCCCCTTGCCTCACTCTCCTTCCTTTCTATGGGTGCTGCATGCTCCTACCTGTTCTCCATTTTCTGTCTATGAACACATGCCTCTCTAGAAAGCCAGCTGGAGGGTGTCTCTAGCCATGCTCCTCTCAGGCATATTCTATCTAGTTGGTCTGTTCTAGTGAGCAGCTATGGGAAACACACTCACTGGAAACCTAGATACCATACTCATGGGCAGTAACCTACCATACCATACTGGAATGCAAACCAACTCAAATATGATCATAGCGCTGGGAGCTTCCTATCATTCAGTCAATGGGGTTGAACAGGCAAATTCTCTGAAGACGTGGACGATAGGAACCAAGCATCTTTGAGGGAAATACTGTGTCTAGAGCTTTTTAGCAAGGACACTCCTTCTAATCTAAAACATTGCTCTTACTCTCCATGCAAATTCTGAGACAATGAAATTCTACAGCTCTGTACTTCGTAGGCCTTTGGTATATAACATGTGTCATGATGCCCCTAACTCATTTTCAGAGAACACAACAGAACAAAATTTTTTTCAGCCACTCACAGATGTTTTGTAGGAAACGAAACAGATCACACAAATGTTCCTTCATTCCATTTATTGAGCAACTGTTTTAGAAGCGACTTGGTCAGACTCTGTACATTTTGTGTATAGCAGTGATAAAACATACATTTTCTCTGTGTTAAAGTGTATGTTCTATAGATAGAACAGGAAAAATAAAATTATAGAGATTAGATAGGATCCTTGCAAAGCAAAGAGAGAAAGATATTATTTTATATCATCTGACCCTCTTTTCAAATGAGATAATAGTTCAGCTGACCCTGAATGGTTTGCAAGGAAAAGCCATTTGGCTAGTGTCTGGGGAAGTAATAGTTCAGGTAGTTGGACAGCAATGGTAAAAGTTTGTGATAAGCATACAGTTGGCATTTTCAGGAAGAACAAGGAAACACAGTGGCAAGAGGGGGAAAGAGTGGACACTAAGAACAGAGAAACCAAAGGTGGACTCTGGTAAGCTCTCAGCAGCTAGGATAAAGGGCATGGATTTGGGATGCGAAGGAGGGAGGCAGAAACACAAGGGGAGAGGTCGGGGAAAGATGTGGCTTGGTGGTCAAGACCAGCACGGATGTTGCCACCTGCTCGTATCACACACGTTCTTCATTCGCTTTAAACCCCTTGGACACCTCTGAAAGGGCTAAGGTATATGGCTCAAGGTGAAACAGGTATGGCTGCCAAGGCTGCCAGACTAGAAACTATGTTAATTGGGTTGCTTTTGATTGCAGAATGAGGAACTTTAATTTACCTAAAAGTCAAATGGGATTCAGAAGTCCGCCTGAGTTTGTGGCATAGTTTGATGGAGGTTTTGGATACGCTTTCATGATTCTCTCAGATAAGCACACTAATTGCATTCTCAGGCCGGCTTCTTTCTTAGTATAAGAATAGCTCAAATGCTTACCACACATAATTCAGAGACAAAATAGCTTCTCTCCCACCCATGTCTGCTCTAGTTCTGGCCTCTACAATGATCCTACTAATTGCCATGCCCACGTAAATGTCATGAGCTGGTTAGCTTAGGCAGAGGAGGTCCATAAATTTTTGAACCACTGTGACAATGAAGATGGGATTTTGCTAAGTTAAGCTTATCATATGGCTCAGGCTGTCAGTTATGGATGGGGCTGTGCATGGTCTCCAACAGGAGGGTGAGCCAGACTGAACCTCCGAAGGAAGGTAGGATAGATACTGGGGAATCGTGATGGCATCCATTATATAGATCGAGGAAAGAAGGGGAATTAGGAAGGACACAGAATTCTATTGTTAAAGATAGTGGAATTGTGTCTGAGCCACACTTAGCCAAGTATCAGGATGTTGTAGTCAACCTTTCTCTGTTGCTGCACAGAAAGAACCCAACCAAAGCTGTTTGGGAGGAATGGGTTTATTAGGCTTAGGGACTCGAGGGGAGACTCCATCCTGGCAGGGAAAACAATGACATGAGCAGAGGGGTGGACATCACCTCTGCCACAGCACTGCAAACAGCGGCAGGAAGGTGTGCCAAACTCTGGCAAGGGGAAGCTGGCTTATAACCCCATAAGCCCACCCCCAACAACACAGCTCCAGAGAGCTTGTAAAACCCAAACTGCCATCAGCTGAGGATAGATCAGTCAGAACACATTCATTTGTTTGTGGAGGACACCTGGATCAAGCCATGACACAGGGGGATGAATGCATGTGGGTATGAGAATATGAGGAACACACATGCTCAGGCTGACTCTAATTTGAACTGCATGCAGCTGTTAGCCCAGAGTGTAGGAGTAATACTTTCAGTTCATGGATACATTATAAAGTATTATAATTGCTAGAGCTCCGAGCTGCTTGGTTATTATCTATTCATTGAATGTAGACTGAGTTCTAAAATCTAGAGTCTAGAACCTACTGGCCACGACTTATGTAATGTGAAGGGTATTCAGTAAGAGTGGATAAATTGTAGGAATTATCATTGCTAGGGTCATCATGATCATTGTGATGGTTAATCTTCATTGAGAACTTTATTGGTCTTAGAATCACCTAGGAGACATAACTTTTGATATGTCTGTGTATTTCCAGAGAAGTTTAGCTGAGAAGACCCACCCTGCAGGTTGGGCAACACCATTCTATGGGGTCCTGGATGGAATAAAAAGGGAAGAAAGAGAAAGTGACATGAGCCTTGGTATTCCTCTCTCTGTTTCCTGACTGTGCATACAATGTGATGAGCCACCATGTTTTCCTGGCATCATAGTGAAAGCCATTCTTACGACCATGTACCCTTCCATGATGGTTTGTACCCTCACTGGGAACCAAAACAAATCCTTCCTTCTATATGCTGCTTTTGTCACAGCAATGAGAAAAGTAACTGCTACAGAAAATTGGTGATGAGGAATGGAGATGTTGCTACGATAACCTTGACCAAGTGGTGTATAGGCCTGTGGAACTGGTTTGCATGAGGAGTGTGGAAGAGTTTGGAACTGTGAGCAGTTGAAGCTCTGTAATGCTATAAAAGGAGCTAAATGGACCATTGTAGTGGGAGTTTAAAATAATATGGTGAAAGAAATGTAGGCAGTGGAAGTCTGCCTCGTGCAGTTTTAAGAGGGAGCAAGGACTCGTTCAGGAACTTGGCTGAAGGCCATTTGTGTTGGACTCAGGCAAAGAATCTGGGTTACTTCTGCTCATGTCCTGAAAATTTGAGTAAGGCTAAATTCAGAAGTAACAGACTAAGTTGTTTGGCAGAGGAAATTTTAAGACAGCAGAACATCCAGACTGTGATCTGGTTACTGGTCACTGGTCACTGCTCCTACTCAGCTCTACAGTGAGAGAAAGCAGAAATATTTGAAAAAAAATGTACAGTTTGATGGGTGCAGAGAAAGAAACTGTAACTGTTAAAGAGATTAGAGACATTGAAAGGAAACCTTAGCCAGGCCTGGTGGCGCATGCCTTTAATCCCAGCACTTGGAAGACAGAAGTAGAAGAATTGCCATGAATTCGAGGCCACCCTGAGACTATTAGTGAATTCCAGGTCAGCCTGGGCTAGAGCGAGACCCTGTCTCAAAAAAATAAAATAAATCAAATAAAGTAAAATCATCTAATCTATCTCAGTCTCCAAAGAACAGCAGCATTGATTTGAGGATTGAATGAGATCACATAGGCAAGCCGCCTCAAATAAAAAAAAAAAAAGAAAATTAAATAAATAAACAGAATAAATTTAAAAAAGAAACCTTACATTCCTCACTGAGACAATAGGAAAGGTGGCCTGACAAGATTCTACTCATTTAAAGCTTGTGAAAATGTAAATTTAAAAGAGAGTCTGAATTCAGAGTTGACTTGAGTTTCAGAAGAGACTTGGGTTTTTTTGTTTGTTTGTTTGGTTTGGTTTGGTTTTTCCAGGTAGGGTCTTGCTCTAGCTCAGGCTGACCTGGAATTCACTATGTAGTCTCAGGGTGGCCTCTAACTCCCTGCGATCCTCCTACCTCTGCCTTCCAAGTGCTGGGACTAAGGGCGTGTACTACCACACCCAGTTTAAGACTTAGGGTTTTTACACAATGGTAGAGCTAACATTTTGGGACTACTAGATGTGAATTAATTGCATGTTGCATTATGAGATGTCCATGAGCCTTTGAGGACCAGGGATAGAATGTTATAATTTAGAAATAATGGCTCTGAATGTCAAATTGACAAGGTGTTAACTTATGGTAGTTAGAATTTATTGGCAACTTGATTGGATTTAGAATCACCTAGAAGGGCAGTGGATAGCTAGATGCTATAGCACTAGTATCTGTAATCCCAGCATGCCTGGGGTGAGAAAGAAACAGGAGAATCTCCTGGAAGTTATGGTTCAGCTCGCCTGGTATTCATAACAGTGGAAAATGAGAGACCCTATCCAAAACAAGGTGGGTGAGGACTGACACCTGAAGCTGTCTTCTGACTTCTATGCATGCCCCATGACATGCACACACCTGTACCTATGCACATGAATGTGTACAGACACGTTCTACACACACATGCAAGAATCCACTGAGAAAATGGAGAAAGTGATTTGACAACCATCATTCCTCTCTCTCTCTCTCTTTCACTCTCTCCTTCTTAACTTCAGATACAATGTGACCAGCTGTCTCACACGCTCACTGCCAGTTATAACCATTCTCACCAACAAATATTCCCTGCTAGGATAGAAGCTACCATTAAATTGTGAGCCAAGCAAGCCTCCCCTTCCGTTAGTTGCCTTGTCAGATTTGTCAGACACTTTGTCACAGCAATAAAAAAAAAAAAACAAACCTAACTCATATAATCATTGTTGTTATCATGTTCAAGTGGAGACAAGATTGTGATTCAAATAGAATGATTAGTAAAGAAGTTTTTATTTCTTAGCTAATGTTGTCTTAATGCACTTGATAAGATGCAGAAGGACTCTATAGAGTCAGTTGCTCTTATCCAGTCTTCCATGGACACTCTTGGCTTAAACAGCCTCAGTCTTTTTTTTCTGGTATAGTTGCTTTTGTTATTCAAGCCCACTTATAAGGCACGTTGTTATATTTGACTCCTTACAGTGTCATCAGAGCAAGGATGCATGTGTGAGACCAAAGCAACAACCACACAGATGTTGGACACCAAATGCTCAGAATTCTCAACAGAGCCAACTTTGCACATAAGGGAACAGAAAACATGCCCTGAATAACCTTTTCTCAAAGGGAGTGCAGATGCAGTGTGTGGTGACCGCTGGGAGCATTTTAGCTCTCTGTCATTCCAACACATGCTAGGATAACGGTTTTCAACTCTCTTGTCCTCACATGAGGACATGGATTTACTTTGACCAATAAAATTTGAGATGAAGTGATGTATGCCATGTCTGGGAAGAAATGTTTAATTGCTTGGTCAAGACACTGCAGTATCATCCTGTCCCCTAGTGTAATGGTTTTGGAAAATATATTGAGATGGAATCTTTGTCAGCCTGTGTCCTGGAATGAAGAATGTTAGACTGAGTCCATAACCAATCTGTCTGCAGTAGACATGTGATATGAGCAAGAAATAGACTTTTATTGTTCAAAGCTGTTGAAATACGGCAGGTTTCCCATGCACAGGTACTTCTTGGGCTGAATTTTTACAAACACTTGTTTGAGTCAGATGAGACGTAACACACACCACCACAAGATACACGGAGCAGGGCTTTTGACTTACAGACAAGCAGCAGGGCACAACAATTCATGAGAGAAAAGGCTAGCCTAGTGACGTTACTTCCAGCAGGACATTCCATGGCCAGCATCAATTATTACTGAGTTTTATATGCGACAAGTTAAAACTGACTGTGGGTGACTCTAAAGGTATCCCCCATTTAGCAGAACCCCCTCTAATATTTACTTATCACTTTCTCCATTTTCCAGAAGCTAGGTAATATTAGTGTTGACCTTGGAACCAGACGAGCTATATTCTAAGTCTGATTCCTCTGATTTCTATCTTTGTGAGCCTGTGAGCAGGTGAGTTACATATTCCTTCACCTATAAAGGAGGATGAAGAATATACAGTGCAGTAAACCTCTTCTTTCCCTCATCCTGTTTACACAGAGGAAGAAACTGTTTAAGGGGAGTTGTGATTAGAGTTGAATTAACTGACATAAAGACCTGGCACCTAGAATGCAGTAAGGGTGCCAAACATTATTATTATTATTATTATTGCCTTTATCAACTCACTTGCCTTGTGAGTTCTTTTGTGGCACTAGTAGAAAACCTGTGGGCAATGAAGTCAGATTAGAACCTTGGTTAAGTGACTATAGTTGCTTAAGTTTTCCTTTCCATAATATGTTCACATCAACAACATCTGGAACACAGAAGATATTAAATATTAGTTACTTTTCCATTCATGTTTGATTCACAGACTTCTTAAGACAATGAATTTTTACTGGGAAGAGAACCTGTTCCATGTTCTCTAAGAAGTGGGTAATAGAGGAGGCTTCTGGCTCCGAGAATAGTTTCAAATCTGTGCTTTGCTTCTGCTCCCAAGCTAGATATTGAGGAGGAATGACTGACAGGTAACTAAGATAAATAACCCAGTCTGTACTCTTTACTTTTCATCCCAGAATGTGTAAGTATAAAAGGGTTGGTTGTCTCCATTGTAAAATATGACACAATTCCACATTGAGATGGGAATAGATGATATATATCAGAGATATTGTCTCATTTGATAAAGAGCTAATAACACACTTAGGTAATTCACTGCCTCGTAAACTCCGTAAGATGAAGACTGTTTCTTTTTTCTTTTGGTGGTGGGGGGTTTTGAGGTTGGGTCTCATTATAGCCCAGGCTGACCTGGAACTTACTCTGTAGTCCGAGGCTGACCTTGGGCTCACAGTGACTCTCCTACCTCTGCCTCCCAAGTTCTGGGATTAAAGGTGTGCACCACCACAGCCTGCAAGATAAAAATTTTTATAGCAACCAACAGATAAGGGAAGAAACATGTGACCTTGCCCAGAAGATCCATGAACTCTATTCAGAGACCACATGAGCTTTTACATTTGGTCAGATTATGAAGTTAATCAAAAGTATCACAACTGCTGAGCTCCACAGAAAGGAAGAACAAAGACTTAATTAGAAGACAATTGCAATGCTTACTTATTGATATATAGCAATGCTGATTGCATAAGAAGCCAGGTATCACAGCACTTAGCACAATTTCATAAAATTTCACCTGTACTCTTAGTATAAACATAAATCACTGAGTAATTTGAGAGTTTGTGTTGGGATGGTGACAAAGTCCAGAAACCTATTCCTTGGTAGCAATGGTGTAACACAAACAAAAGTAAACTTCTGGGACTCCAGAAGACCCAGGGGAAAGTGAAAATATCCACTATGAAGAAAGAAGATGTGTTCAGTTTAGAACCCATGACTACCAAGGCCTCCTGGATGAATGTGGGGTTGGATGCTACATTTCTCATTAATTTGAGGACTCACTCTGAAAGTTACTGTGGAGTGTCTGCACTGGAAGGCGTGTCTATGAAGATATCATTCCTTCAAGGACAACAGGGAGATGTGAATTTTGCCTCTAATAATACTGGATAAAATTCATTGTTCTCGATCCTCATTTGGTTTGACTTTACAAAGCTACATTCCAAAAGTGCAGAATCCAAATCTTTCCTACATTCTATTCTCTGATTATAAAAAGCCTAGAATTGTAGTCTCCTTTGGGAACTTTATAAATGTTTATTGGAACCAAAGGGTTTGAATGACACATAAAACATTCAGCTTATCTTGTAAGAAATTATTCAGATCTTGTAACTGCTCTTAGCTCAAGGTGTAACTTCACTTTTCTAGCGTGGTGTGGGCTCCAGAAACTGTCAGGCCAAAGGATTAGGTGCAAATGAGACCAAGGTAACATCTGGAAATGGTGGCTGTCTGACTCAAAGAAAGTGAGATCCCTTATTGGCCCCTGGAAAGTTGATTGGTTCCAGGCCCTATGTTTTATCTTTGTATCTCTAAGCCATCAGGGTCCTCTGGCAACTTTCATTTCTTCACAGAGCTGCATGGAGTCTTGAAGGAAGACCAACAGCTTTGGACCATTTAGCTAAAATAGCAGTGTGCTTAACCCAGTGTCCCGGGTGTCCCGTGCCCATTAGCTATTGGTTTCCAAGACAATAAAGTAGGGCTATGAGAGTGGTATGTTTGAAAACTTTAAGAAATATAGATGTGGAAAAATATCTATGTTTGCCAAAATATCTTTATGAGTCTCCTAACAACACCACCTTGCTTTCTCTTATTCTCAGTCATGGATTCTAAACTGAACACATCTTCTTTCTTCATAGTGGATATTTTTACTTTCCCCTATTCTCTCATGAAATGAGAGTTTCTATGTATAAAATTATACTTGCGCCTACATCATAGAAGATGTAGCTTCTAAATGCAAAGCTAAAACTTGGTGGAAAATATTTAATAAAATGTTTCATACTTGGACACATACATTTTGGGTATAAGTAAACTTGTAAGATATAATTGTACCTATATAATATTTGCCACCACGCTGCACGTACAAACTACAGATTGATAGACGCATCACATGTGGCTACTCAGATGTCACAGGTGACATGTCACTATTAGTGATGTGAGTTTTCCAAAAGGTAAGCTACTCTTAGCAAACATCTAGTGACATAAAGATAATCATTTTGGTTTGCAAAGTAGCTGCAATACTAGAAAATTCATTATGTATCAAAAATAGGAAAATATATTTTCATTTTAAAAATGGAGTTATAGTCTTGGCTCATTTAATCTTTAACAGAGACTTCATCTACATGGTTATATGACAAGACCTTCATAAGTAGGAGGCATTAAATGAGGATTATTTTATACAGCATATACGAATTTTAATCTTTGACTACATATGCTTAATATTAGAAGTAGTGTTTTCTACCATATTATACCACAATTGTTGTGACATCAAAGCTCCCTCCCAAATCTCCAAAACAGCCTAGGATAGAGTTGTGTTCATCTAAGCATTCAAAGGGGAACTGCCAGAGTATGTATGATTAGATATGTAAGACATTTATACTGAGGGGTAGCAAGAGGAGGCTGGGAGTACTGTGTACTTCAGTGTAGGTGTGATCTCTAGGGAGGGAAAGAACAAAGGAAGGGAAGAAAGAAGGAAGAAGAGGAGGGAAGGAGGGAGGAAGAAAGGGCAGGTGGTAGAAGTCTTAGACTGTATAGGATTTCTGTTACTTGCCAGAGACTGAGTCTGGCATCTTCCAAGACTGACAATGCCCTAGTTTTCCTAGCCCCTAGGGATCCTGGTCTGGGCATAAATCTAATGGTGAATTTCAGTGTACAGAACCAGGCCATAGGAGATCTGAGAAGTGGGTTTTCATGGCTTCCTCAATACCTTGCTTCTCTATTTGTGTAACCACACCTATATCTCAGCTCAAATTCCATTGCTTATCTAAACAATTTCCCTAAGCATTTCTTTTAAATACTTAAAGCAAGTACTTCTGATCTTCTCTACTAGTGACATTAAGTGTAAATAGTTAATGCTTGCAATTCACAGTTTTAACATACATAGTTTCAACCAATTTTGAATTACCCAAGAGGTCTATGATAGGTAATAATTTGAAATTTGACTGGGTTCTTAGTTTTAACTTCAAGAACTGAGAGGTTGGCTTACACAAATCAGGTCTGTGATTATGGCACAGTCCAATTGCACTATCATCATACCTTTCTTTGAGTATAGTATTCATAATGCACACACTTATGTATAAGAAAAATTTATGTTTTTAGTGCCATTTGTGCTATATATATTTTATGGGAGAAACCTGAGATTTTATATATATATATATATATATATATATATATATATATATATATATATATATATATATATATACTTAAGAATGCATGAAAGTTGTAGAATATAATACTTGGGCATATAAAGAGATTTTGTTAAGCCTAGGCTATATAGTATGTATTTTGTTTCATATCTCTAGATAGTTTGTGATTGCTTGAGAATAAAAACTATCTTATTACTCCATAACTCCAAGTGTGAATCTTTTCTAAATATATATATTCCTTGGTCAAAAAATTAAATATCAATGTAATTTATATAATCTGTAAGAAATAAACGAGTAAACTACAAAGTGAACTGTATGAGCTATAAATAGGGTGTTTGTTTCTATTCATCGTTCAACCTGAATGCCAACATACAGTCTTGCATCCCACCAGGAGAGAGTACATGCAACCCCTCCCTTATCACCATACACGAGCTACAGATAAAACCTCTTTCCTTGTCACTATTCATGAATCACAAAAAAAAAAACAAGAAAGAATGTTTTAAGCCATGTGGTTTATGGATAAAGCCATTTCCTACATACTATTTAGTTATCACAGGGGAATCGAATAAACTGTATTAAAGGAATGTTACTCCTTTTCAATAGAGTTGATAGCACTTCCTATTTAAAGAGAAATTGTAGTTTTGGAAATGTTTGGTAGTTTGGTAACCTGAAAATATGATTTGAGTAACTGACCGTGACCATGCAAGACTCCCCAGTGTACAGCAGCAGAAAGAAGACACGAATGAGAGGGTAACCCATAGCTGCAAGGGGAATCCAAGGGTACCATTCTCTGAACTGCATCTCTCAAGGAGCTCAGTCCGAGTCCTAGTGATGAGGGGCTGGAAATAGGTGGTCAGAATTACATCCCGCACTACAGGTGGTATGGCCCAGCTGTGTAAGGGGCCACCTGGTGCTGTAGTTGAGATTTTTCTGATCGACTTGGTCTGATATAAGCACAGTTCATCTCTTTAGATGTTACTTTAATAAAGTTGATTTCTGTCTGGGCATATAATTTGCTATACAAATTTTAAAGGAAGCAGAAGAATCTCTATCCTTCATAGTGATTCAATGTAATCAGTACTAAATGGTAACATTTCCTATGAACTAAACTTTGCACTAGATGTTCAAGCAAATTTGCCAACTCTTGTAGCACTTAGTAACCCGACCAAAATACTATTTAATTAAGAATATGATTATAATTAAAATAATAAGAGAAATAATTGAATTATGCCTTGGGACACCATCACTGTAAAATTTTCAGTCACGCTAGATTTCAAATAGTTTTTCATCAGGGTTTTCTTAGCATGAGTTTTGGCCAGAAGTCCTCAGTCTTCAGTTCATATAATAAGGATATAATTTCAAAAATAATAGGAGGAAAGCAAAATAGTCTATTCAATTTATAAGCCACATAATCAGATTAACTGAAGAAGACAAACATGCTATTATGGAAAAAATAACTGTGCTAAAAATTCTCTTTCGGTGCTCTTAATTCTTTAATTTTCTGTATTATTTCATCATATTACACCCTTATTATGGCTACAATCTTTTTCTTATGGAAAGAACAAGTATAGTGAGATTTCAGATTCCCATGGATTCTGTGCTTTTCTATACACTCTTCAGTGCACATTGTGGCAGAAAGAAAGCATTTTAAAAAAAGTTACTGGTAGGCAAGTGCAAAATCCTGTGATTGTAATGGACTTCAGAGTTCAACAAACTGTTCAGTGATGTATATCTCCCCATCCAAACTAACAGTAACCACAACCATGAGGCAGAGTGCCTTTCTTAGCTTCTATGAATAAAGAGGCTTTTTCACAAGCTAATCAAGATCCTATTTCCAATTCTTCTTGTGTTGTGTTTCAGTTGCAGGCTTCCCTTTCTGTGGGCATCCCCAGACAGGGACCTTATCCTGTTTATCTTTAGTTCTCTTCTTCACATTACAGAGGGCCTTGACTTTAAGGATTGTAGAAGTGCAGCAAGAGTCATTGCCCTTTTCAAATAACTGTCTCTGGGGAATGTCAACTCCTGCTTTATTTAGGAAGCTTACTCAGAGAGTTGATGGTTCTAAGCCAGGTTTTCCTCTGGAATTTGAAACAGAGAGTGGTTGGCTGGACTCACATTAGAACAGCCTTCTCCTACATGGAATTTTGAGGGAGTTGTAGAAAATGTACAGGTTTCAGAAGGAAAGGTATTATGGTTAACCTGGTGTTGAGGTTAACCCTCTGTTGCTGCACAAAAAGAACCCAAGCAAAAGTGGCTTGTGGAGGAATGGGTTTATTAGGCTTATGGACTGGAGGGGAGACTCCATCCTGGCAGGGGAAACGATGGCATGAGCAGAGGGGTGGACATCACCTCTGCCACAGCACTGCAAACAATGGCAAAAAGGTGTGCCAAATATTGGCAAGGGGAAGCTGGCTTATGACCCCCATAAGCCCACCCCCAATAACACAGCCTCCAAATGCCCTCAGCTGAGGGTCTATCAACCAGAACGCGTTCATTTGTTTGTGGGTGACACCTGGATCAAACCGTGACACCTAGATTACCAAAATGACATGGTTTTCAATCACCTTGGAGGCCAGTCTCCTAAGTGCATCTCTGAGGGGGTTTCCAGGAAGAAGAAGCTGAGGAGGTGCTGAATTTTGGGGTGTGGAGGGGACCATTCCGTGGGCAGCAAGTAGAGCATCAGCATTCATCTCCGTCTGCCCCTGATGGAGGATGCAATGTGGCTTTCCTGTTTTGTTCCATAAATTATGAAACAAAAATAAGCCTTTTCCTCCATTCAGTTGCTTTTAAAAGTTATTTTGTCACAGGAACAAGAAGTAACTAATATAGAAAACTGACACTGAGTGTGAGGTAGTTATTGGGATAAAACTGATCATGTAGTCCATAGGACTTTTGGAATTTGTGAGGGGGGGAAATGAAAGGGTTTTGTTGTAGCTACCACTGTAAACGGAAGTTGCTGCAAAGTAGTGCATCTACTTCAGACAAGGGTGAATGATAGATCGCCTGTAGAGATGGAATGTTTCAAGATCAGAGCCAAATTACACTGGGCCACCTTTGGCCCCTTAATAGTCACTTATGGCCCACTCAGTGTCTACCCGAATATTCTTGTGACTACCGGTTGATCAGGTGAGATCCTTTTGGAATGTAAGAACAGACCCCTGGCTTCCACCAACACAAGGGCTAAGACTGTCAGGAGATGATAGCATCTGGCCTATGATGGAGAGCTCCCTGCTTTGCTGTAAGCCTTCCACCTGTTTCTTCAGCTAATAAATTTGGAAAGTGCTTTAGTTTATGATTTTCTTTTGTTCTATAACTAGAAAACGTTCATGAAGCTGTTCACACATCAGAACATACAGTTTGGGTCACCTAATTCTGGGTTCTTGGGCCATGGTCACTCATATTTGGCTCCAGAATAAACTACCTTTTATTTCTCTTTGATGTGAGAGCTATGTTTTTTTGCACTGAAAGTTTATGGTTCCCAATGTGGGGACATAAAAACCTTTTATTTT
This sequence comes from Zapus hudsonius, assembly GCA_004024765.1. Taxonomy (NCBI): domain Eukaryota; kingdom Metazoa; phylum Chordata; class Mammalia; order Rodentia; family Dipodidae; genus Zapus; species Zapus hudsonius. The sequence goes on along the minus strand of PVHP010000326.1, from coordinate 63,089 downwards.
ACTAGAGTTTTGTTTGCCTTGGGGAAGAGAGGGGCAAAAGAAGGGGAAAGCTGAAAGTCTTTTGCTAGGGGAAGAAAGGGTTAACAGGGATAGATGAGTGCAGAAGGCTGAGAAAAGTTAAATTCTTTAGAATTTACCTTCAGTTTTGACACAGCCTCTAAGATTTTCTTATTAATTTCCTATTCTTAAATATATTTCCTTAATAATGATGTCGTTCCTGAAAGTTTATGACTTTCCTGTAAATTAGCAATCTTATTTTTTTCTCTTAGCTGCTTCTAAATTCCAATTAAAGTAGGCTGCCCATTCATTATCTTTTGTTTTATTGCCTAGGACTTTTAGATTTACATGCAAAAATACTAATTTTGTTATATTAAAGTTCCCTCATTGAGGGATTAAGTCGTGTTATCTTTGTTTATTTTCCCCATTTTTCCAAATACTTGCAAGATGAATTTCCATGATTATTAAATATAAAGTACAAGATGGTGGTTTGTCTTCGAACACTACCTCCTTCTTGGAATTCCAGTTTTCTATTTTTTAACTGATTATTTTATTTATTTCCTGAAAGTTGTGAGCCTTTCTCTACTTGCTGGGGAATATGTTTTGGATCAGCTTTATGTGCTGCTTTTGGGAGTAGCTTTCTTGGCTTTCATTCTGAGACCTGTTCTTCCCACTAGATCTCCAGCTAGTCCAGAAGCATTTCATGGAAACGTGAGGGGGCTCAAGACACTGGATGATCACGCTCTTGTGTGTCTTCCTGGGCAAGCCAAGTAGTTCCTTTCAACCCAGCAATGGGGAATATTTTGTTGGGTTTCCCTATGATGCCAATACATGTCGTGAGGTGTTCCCCTTGACTCTTTCATCCTGTTGGGTCATCCTGTTGGGTTGGAGGGAACAAGTGCCTCTTCTCGTCTGTGTCTATATGATCAGGCACTAGGCACTCATGATGGAATTCCTAAGTGAAGGGTAGCTAGGCTGCAATAGGCAGGGAAAGTCCAATGTGACACCCACAGCCACTCCCACCCCCTCCACACAGAATTTATATATTGGAGAAATTTCAGGAGCCAAAGGCCAGATGCTAGCAGTTAATTAAATCAAGCATTCTGGGAGGAGTAAAACCAAAAATGTAAACAGAACAATCACAAACCAAAATGCCTTCAAAGGTCTGAACCAACACAAACCAAACCAGTCAGAAGCCAAATTAAAAAAAAAAATAGATACTGTAATTCAAAAACCTTAAAAGCCAGAAAAAAACCAAATAAACAAAAATAGAAACAAATAGGATACAAAAAAATTAAAGCCCAGCTCAGAATAAACCAAAAGACCATCAATCAAATTTTGGGAAGTTCTGAGCCCCAAACTGAACTCACCAATATTCACCTGAAGAATGAAATGCTGGAAGGTGGCAGAGCACAGAGGCACGCTGCACTGCCAGTCTGATGACTCCTCCAGTGAAAAGTGGCTTGTCCTTGGTTTTATGTTGATACCACCTTGTTGCTGGGACAAAACACCTGACCAGAGGAAGCTTATGGAAGGCACCTATGTTAACCACTATACCACCAAAGCCCCGAAGAGAAAGCTCATGGAAGGGAAGGGATTATTTCAGCTTAGTTTGAGGGGAAGCTTTAGCATGTCAGGGAAAGCATAGCCCAGTCAGGAAGCTGTCACATACTTGGGGGAAGTAGTCTCAGTACTGGGCTTAGAGCTGGGAGAATAAGAAACCTTAAGGTCTGCCTTCAGTGACATACCTCCTCCAACAAGGTGCTACCTCCTAAATTTCCACCAGGGGGGAATCAAGTATAAGGGTTAATCACAAATACATGAGTCTATGGGGGACACTCTACATTCAAACTATCACAGGTTTAGAGATGGTAACTAAAGCATTTCTGGAATTCTCTAAACATTAATGGGCTATTGTAGTGGATGTTTATAAGACCAGAATACCAATAAAAATGTGGGTAGTGGAGGCCTGGCTCATGGGAAGAGAACAAAAGTTGTATTGGGAACTGGGTCATTTGCATTCTCTGTGGCAAAGAATATGGCTTCATTCTGCCAGCGTCCTGAATACTTGAGTGAGTTTAAATTCATAAGTAATGGACTAATCTTCTTGATGGGAAAAATGTCAAGATAAGATAGATTCAGGCTGTGGAATGGTTCCTGCTTACTGCTCTTATCCAGGTATATAGCAAGGAAGAAGAGCAAGTAGACTAAAAGATAGGACAAAATGTATAGTTTAACAAGGAAGGCAAGGGGTAAAAAGAGAGAGGCTTAAGAAAGGTGTGGAGGGGTTGGGGATTTGGCTCAGTGGATGAGTGCTTGCCTAGCAAGCATAAGGCCCTGGGTTCGGTCCTCAGCACCACAAAAAAAAAGACAAAAATCACAAAAAGACCAAAAATAAATAAATAAATAAAACCAAGGGAACTAGCACACACAACCTTTTAGCCAGGTGTGGTGGCGCACCCCTTTAATCCCAGCACTCAGGTGGCAGAGGTAGGAGGATTGCCATGAGTTCAAGACCACCCTGAGACTCCATAGTGAATTCCAGGTCAGACTGGGCTAGAGCAAGACCCTACCTCCCTACCTCAGAAAAAAAAAAGAAAGAAAGAAAGGTGTGGAGAGAGGAGCTGTAATTGTACAAGAGATTAGCACCATTAAGGAGAAACTCGACATTCTCAACTGGGGCAATGGGAAAGGTACCCTGAGGGAACCTTCCCCACCACACACACACTCATGGAAGGCTTTTGCTTTTAATCATGCAATCCAAACACATTTATAGGAGAGAACCTGAACTGAGAATGTCACCACAGAGGGTCCATGATCCAACATGTCCACACAAGGGAGTGTGTTTCCTGCTCAGCCTCAAATGCACAACCAGAGGCTTCTGCAGCTATGGTTCCAAAGGGTCAGGCTACATTTTCAGCTGACAGTGGAACTTGGCAGTATTCTCCATGTGGCATTGGTTTTGTACACACAAAGGATGCAACAGTAAGCAGTCATGAAGGTAGGCACCCAGGTTCCAGAAAGCTGTGAAGGCCAGGCTTCAGGATTTATTGTATGCTTTGATGGGTTGTTGGTCTTGCTTTGGTCTAATTGTTCCCTGATATCCTCCAATTCCTCTTTTAGGGAGTGAGACTATTTAGTTTGTATATTGGAATCATATAACTTGTTTCTTCTTTTTTTTACAAGGGGTCAGAGTTAAAAGGTTGTATTAAACCTTTGAAGAGATTAAACTTGGGCTTTTTAACAATATTAGAACTATGACACTATTCAGAAACATTATAAATGGACTAAATTCATTTTGAATTTTGAGATGCGCGTGAGACCTTAGAGACCAGGGATGGAATGCTATGATTTGAAAGTGATGTACTGGATTTCAAGTTGACAAGGGACAGACTTGTAATGGTTAATCTTGATTGAGAAAAGTGTCTACAACAAGCCTAGGTGTTTGTGAGGGCATTTCTTGAGATTTATCTGAGGTGGGGAGACAGCCTCACACCATTGGAGCCTGGACTGAATAAAAGGACAAAGCAAGCTGAGTCCAACACGCATCTCTCTCTGCTTCCTGACTGCAGGTGCGATGTGAACAGCCATCTCTTGCTTCCATGCCTTCCTAGCCTGATAGGCAGTTTACTCAAACCGTGAGCCAAAACAAACCCATTTCTCCTTTAAATTGTTTTTGGGAGATTTTTTTTCACAGGCAATGAGAAAATAAATACAATCTATAACTTCACTCTGATTCTAGAGGCATAATAGAGTTTAGGCCTTAACTGTAATTGGCTTGTAGCCATGCAGCTCTCTAAAGAAAGAAAACAGTAAATTGATAGCAGGTAATGCCAAAACTTAAGCACTTATCAGAGATAGGCACCAATTCTAGCATTTACTTGTATGACTATGAAAAGCAGAGCTATATTAAGAATGTTTTTTGAAGCAGGGTCTCATTCTAGACCAGACTGATCTGTAATTCAATTTGTAGCAGAGCTTCCCTACAATTCATGGTGGTTCTCCTACCTTAGCCTCTTGAGTGCTGGGATCAAAGGTGTATGTCACTATGCCTAGAATATTTTGAAACTTGATGTTGTAAATGGAAAAAAAAACAAAATCAAGCTGTTTAAACCTAAAGGAAATGTGTTGCTCAAGTGTATTATAAATCTAGGAGTAGTTGAGAGGTTCAAACCATGTACTAATGAAGAGTGTCCTTGAGTTTTCTGCTCTGTGTCTCTTCATGTGAACACCTTGGGTTGACTTTCCTCATAGGTTGTACCTGAATGGCTGCCAGGCCTGTAAGCCTTCTATGGTAATATTTTTGGTCCAGTGAAGAGTAGAAACTCCACTCTCCCAGAGGTCTAAGTATATATTTCCTTGAGTCTCAGAGACTGGCTGGAATGCTTTTCCATCACTGAACCAATCATATGCCCAAGGGGAATGCTCTGAACAGGATTGTGTCTTCTCTCAAATCCACATGTTGAACTACTATCCTCCCATGATTATATGCAGAAATAGTATTAAGGAGGTAATTCAATTAAAATGAAGTCATTTGGGTGGGCCCTAACATTATGACCTAGGACAAACACAGACGGAAGGCACAGCAGAGAAAACAGCCAAGGACAAAGGCCTCTGGAGAAAATAAACCTGCCAGCACCTTGATTTTGGACTTCTAGTCTCCAGAACTATGAGAAAACAGATTTCTGTTGTTTAAGCCACCCAGTATGTGGTATTTTATTATGGCAGCTATAACAAACGAATAAAGAAAACCAGATATGCTGATTGACAATCAGGGCCTAACCCTGGAAATGGGAGTGTAGCCATCATATTTCAAATTCGTGGTTAAGAATGAAGAAAGACAACTTTCCCAAAGGAGGTTCTAGTTTCTTTTTCTACATGGAGGGGAAGTGAATCCTGAGTAGCCAAGTTCAAGTGGCTGACACACACTCTTGCCGCTCAGAGTCAAGATGAGGGCAGGTACGACAGTACACATAGTGCTTATTGTTGATATACATTCATTGTGCCACCCTTAACTTCCAGTTAAGGCCAATTCCACTTTTATCTCTACAACTGGTTTCAGGGGAAACCAGAACATTGTAATTTCTCAGCATAAGGCCCCTGATGTTCCTTCATTTCTATATTATTTTATATCCCACAGGGAAGGAAATATTACATTGTAGCAGGATTTCCTATTTTGTTGGTATGTTAGAAGATTTAGAAAATTAAGAAATTGAAGGGTGAGTTATCAGCCTATTGAAAGTGAGTTGGAACCCACAGGATGGCTTTTCTGCCATTGGCGAGTGAAATAAGAGAGGCACATGAAGAAGTTTCGGGAGCCTGTCCAGGCTTCATGATTGCTCTGTAGCTACGTTAAGTGTTGTTGCAATTAGAAATCCATGCACTCTTACTCCATCAAGCAGGGGGATGAGGAGACACTTAGCTACGGTAGGACCAATGGGTTCAAGTCATGATTCTGAGAGAATTGAGTGAATTTGCTTAAAGGTCTGATTTCAGCCTCCTGGACATGTGTTCTAGCTGGTTTCTGTCTGCCTACTTTACTCTGTACCTTGCTTTCTGCCTGAAAATGCTGCCTGTAGTGTCCATTTGCAGTCAAATTGGGCAAGGAGTAGCAAGTGGGTCACTGGGTTCCCATGTGTCCGTGTGTGTGTGTGTGTGTGTGTGTGTGTGTGTGTGTGTGTGTGTGTGTGTGTGTGTGTGTTTAGGCCAGAGATCAAAGCCAGGGGTCTTCCTTAGTCATGCTGTCTTGTTTACTTAAACAAGATCTCTTGCTCAACCTAGAGCTCCACAATTCAGCTGGACTGACTATCCTGTGAGCCTTACGGATTCCCTGTCTGCACTTCCCCAGCTTTGGGATTAAAGGTGTGTGCTAGCGTGCTCAGCATGTGATGTGGAAACTGGGTCTGAACTAGGTCTCCATGTTTGTGCAGCGAGCATTGTGCCATCTCTCTAGCTGCCCTCCTGCTGTGTTCTTCCCTGCCATCTACTTCCTCCTGAGGATTTGAGTCAGTTACTTGTCCGAGATGGATACCTGCTGGTCACTGGATTTAAGTCCAAAGTGTTGAGTTAGTGACAGTAGTTAATAATGTGGAGGTATTCTCACTGTACCTCATGCCAGTGAGTGTTTACCTGATTTCACAACCAGAACCTCTAGGACTCAGAATGAAGGGAAGAAAGCACAAAGATCATTAGTGGGTGCTTTCCCCACTGTGAAGAAATGTATCCTGTGGAACTGTCAGCCTAATAAGCCCTTTTCTTCTTTAAGTTGCTTCTGGTCAGATATTTGATCACTGCAATGAGTAATTGATGCACACACACATTCTTCCTTACGAAGTCATGCTGCCATGTGAAAGTCTGCTTCATTTCATATGCTATTCCCTGAGTGCTGCTTCCCACCATGCAGATCCTTGTTGAGGGCTTGGCACTTAGGTATGCCTTTAGCAAGCCTCTCTAATAACTCTGTCAGGCTAGCATTTTGGGGTGCGGTGCTAAATGACAGTGCCTGGTGGCCCCATGGTCATGGGTACACTCTACATCTCTTTGGTTACAAAGTGAGCCTTGATTATTTGTTTAGATCTCATGCCAGTGGGTTTAGCACTACTTACTCTAATATTGGTTAGAGTCCTATGGACAGAACAGTCAAATGCCTACATGAAATACATATCTACTTCTGTGAGAAAGAGCCACAGACCCATCTAGAATGAAATTGCAGCTTGACATCAAGGAGCCAGTATGCAGTTTGGATAAATGGTGCCATGTTAGGATCTCCATGATGATTTGTGTGCCTGAGATTTTGATATTTTATTGTAGACATAGTTAAATCCTAGGTGGGCATGCTGTTGGATTCATGAGTAGCCTCTGTCTATACTGTTGTAGCTGCTTGGTTCAAGTCTCATTATAGTGGCCAATGGCAGAGACTGGCTGATTTTAACTAGATAATCATTTAGCTTAGTGAAGGTTAATAAGCACATACACACATGCACACACACAATCTCCATCATGTCTTTTCCTGTATTCCATCCTTATAAGGATGCCCAAGCCTCCTTGTTCCTGATAGGTCCTAATGTATTCTGAACTCGAGTCTCTTCTCTTCACACTAGAGAAAGTGAAGGATCAGAGCACTGCAGGCAGCTCCTCCTATTGGAAGACTTCTCTCTCACTGCTGTCACTTAAGGCTTAAGGTGGAGCTGCTGCAGCCACATACAGAGCAGTTCATCTGTCTTTCAGTGTTCTCCTCTTCCTTCAGCTGGTCCAGAGGGCTCCTCACAGACACTGATGTGCTCTGGAAGAGGCATGCTTGTGTAGTAGTTGTGAGCACATGGTGCTGAGCAACCTTCATGTTCATGCTTCATCACAAATGTATGGCTTCCATCTTATGGTGAGTTGTTGTTGGGTCATTTGACTTATAATTTCATGTCAATGATGGAACCCAACTCATTATGGCCAGATCAGGTTTCAAGGTTATTGTATAACTTACACTCAGTCATTCTGTTCCCCCCATGGTCTAGTAGCCTGGTAAGGTGGTTTTTATTTCTTAAAAAACAAACACTTTAGGACTGGAGAGATGGCTCAGCAGTTAAGGCACTTGCCTGCAAAGCATAACAACCTGAGCTTGATTCCCCAGCACCCATGTAGCGTCAGATGCACAAAGTAGCTCATACATCTGGGCTCCCTGGGTGGTGGCTGGAGGGCCTGACATGCCCATTCTCTCTTTCTGTCTCTCTCTCTGCACACGAATAAATAAATAAATAAATGATATAATGTGTGGTGTGGTGTGTGTGTGTGTGCGTGCGCATGTGCATGCGTGTGGGCACACCTGCCATAGCATACATGTGGAAGCCTTGACAAAGACTCTTGAGACAGTCTTTTTCCATAGGAAATTCATTGCCAAACTGCAAAGGAATATCAGTGCCAGACAAGCTGGCTGGCATGCTCAGACTGTCCTGGGTCCCTTGTTATAAGCAAACTGGAATTCCAGATGCATGTGCTACTTGGCAACCATTTTTTTTTTTTTTTGAGTGCTGGGGAATTGAACCCAAGCCAACAGGCTTTGGAAGCTATAGCCTTTAATTAATGAGATATCTCCCCAGTCCCAAGGGTGGAATTTTCAGAAGCTATGTATGTTTCTTTTATGCTAATGGAAGAATCTCATTCCAGAACTCCTGCTGACTACTCTGTGGCTCTGGGATTCTCTCAGTGAGACTTGTTCCAAGCTTCACCTGACACTTTCCCCATAGCTAGTACCTGCAGTACTGTAGTCTGCACCAATCTGTCCTGTTCTGTGTGTCAGGAGAGAAGTATTTCCCAAATCAGGCCTGGTGTTGGTTTAGCCTAACTGCTAGTTAAGCTGGATACTTAACTACATTCAAGTTAGCCTTATTTGGTTGAGTTTGGTCATTGATTTTATTGGGCATTCTTCTGTAAACAAAGTGGCCTTCACCTTTCATACCTTGGCTTTCAATTTATTGAAATTTATTACTCGCACTAGATGATCATTATTTTTCTGCAGCACACTAGTAGCACTTTCAACAGCCATTATCCTTGGTTAGAGAGATGACTCTAAGGTGAAGGCACTTATCTGCAAAGCCTGGTGACTTGGGATCAATCTATGACCCAGGTTTGATTCCCTAGTACCCTCAGATGCACAAAGTGGCACATGCATCTGGAATTAATTTGCAGTGGCACGCCCATTCTCTCTCTGTCTCTCTGTCTCTCTCTGCCTGTGAATAAGTAATAAATAAAATATGTTTTTAAAAAGCCATTATCCTCATATTCCTTATTTCCTCTACGTGTCTCAAATGTTCTGATCTCGTGTCCACTAGAGCCTCGTTTGCACTACTTCTCCATCCCAATTCACTCCTAGCAAAAGTCTTAGTGGTTGGACATCCTGCTGTGCTCCGAGGTGTCTGTACTCCAGATACAACTTGATGAGCTCCTCCATGCTAGATGGGAGGTGAATGAAGCCCCTTCTGGTCTTGGCTTCCTCAGGACATTTCTAGTAACAACTCTCATATGTTGGATTCCTTAGTAATTTAAACATGTGATATTTATTATGTCTCAACACCTGGGATACGAAGCAGAAAGCTGGAGTGGACAGTGAAGAATGTGGGGGGGGGCTGCAAACGGGACTGACAAAGCCACTGTCAGCCTAAAAGAAAATGTCCCGCAGGAAGCCAACATGGCTGAACCTTCAGACCTCTGCCATTCTCAGCCACCTGATAGAGCCTGCAAGGGAAGGCTGTGTCCTTGGACATGGGCTAGTAGCAGAGGCTTTTAGCTCACTGCAGCTGAGTAACAAGTCCTTCCTTGAAGGAGGATTTGAGTAGTGCATCTCCATGGCAACCATACATGTTGCTGATCAGGAGTTGCCATTGTATGCTACATTCACTTCTTCATGAGTGGACAGATATCATTAAAGCATTTTCCTGGTATCCTCCTGTGATGAGCAGAATTTTTCAGCCCAAGACAAAACAGCTTAGATCACTGTTCATGCTCAAGTCTTCCCATCATTAATTCCATGGGACAAATTGGGACAGAGGATTTCATAAGGAAAATGGCATTAGGGGCACCATGGTGGTATTATATCTCTCCAGGTGATTCACAGTAGCAATGCTTTGAAAAGCCCAGCTTGAAAGACACAGGCCTAATTTGTTTTATTTGGGTTTCTAATTATGGTTATGGGAACCACCTCATTTGTTATGGAAATAGAATTTGGGGAGCCTATTCAGATTACCATTGAGTCAAAGCATTCTCAGTGACCCTCCCCAAGGATCAAGTAGTCACCTTTAGATTAAGTTATTCACATGTTCATTGACAAATGCATGCATAAGGAACATGTGTAACAGTGGAAGATTATCCAGATTTAAAATGGGAGGAATCCTGCTATTTATAATAGCAGACAAACCTGGAGGATGTTATGCTAAGAACAATCAGCAGACAGATACAGAAGGACAAATACTGAATGATTCTCCTACATGGAAAATCTAAAAGTCAAACTCATAGAAGCAGAGAACAGAGCGGTGATTACCAAGGGCTGGTGAGAGGGGGGTTGGAAAACTGTTGAACTGGTATAAAGTTTCAGTTCTACAAAATAAATTAGTTCTGGAGATCTGCTATGCAGCAGAATGCCAAGAGTCCACAATACTGCATTATACACTCAAAAATTGGATCAGAGGGTAGATTTCATGTCAGTGACATTAACAGACATTCACATATATAAGGGAATTCTGGGAGGTAGTGAAGATGTGGATTGCCTTGGTTTTGCAGGTGTATGCATATGTTAAAGTGCATTAAATTATATTCATTAATATGTACAATTTACTATGTGTCAGTTATATCTCAACAAAACTAAAAAAATAAAAGTCATCCCTCTGTCTAGTGGTGAAAACCAGCTTTAACTATCAAGCTAGACCTGGATAGGACGAAAGGTTGTAAGAGGTTCAGAACAGGAAGTGGCCCTCCTTAGAGACATGAAGTGCTTATGTGGACAGTCCCCAAGCACAGAAGTGACAACAATAATCAATGGGAGCTTATAGGGTAAATCCACCGCTTTCAGTAAGTGACTCCCCAGACTTGGCACCATCTTACAGGCCAGGAGACAGGGGTGGCCTTGAGAAAGGCAGATGGCATTGGGCTCCCATGGTCAACAGTAGGACACTTGGACAGATTTCCAGGCCAAATGGTTGTGTTGGCCTTTGGCTACTCCAGCTGTTGTTTCTGGTCTGTTCATGTAAACAAACCTAACACGGGTTTAGGGAAACATTTGCATTGGTAAGGACCACGAATGGAACGTGAACTTGGAATGGTTCCTGCATGACATCACTTTTGAAAAACATGATGACACCTGTTTGCAACTGATTAACAAACTCAAACAAATCATGTGTAGAGAATTAATTCCTGCCCGAGAAACAACTTAAAATTGTTACATTTTCTATATTCTTGGTCACTTTTATATACCAAGATCTTGGAGTCCATCAGCATTGCAATTTATAAACTTCTAACCAAGAAGTCAAGAGTGTCCTTTCAAAACAGCAAGGGGGAAAAAGTGGAATATTTGCAAAGAATAAATAATGGCCAGAAGGTCACAGAGGAAAGACAATGGTGGTCCCAAACTGAAAAATCAAAGATGCCTATTTATTTTTCTTCTGTGGCAGCTTCCCCCCCCCACACTCAGGATCATGTATGTGACAGTTCAGACTTTAAAGATGTGTTTACGTTCTGTGATGAGTGGATACGACTTTGTATCATATGAAATCATATAAGGGGGAAACCAAGCTCTCCTAGTTTCTTCTGCAAATCTCTATTATTGCTTTCTCTTTATGAAAATGTTTTCACTTTGTCCCTCTCAATACCTGGGCAGCAGTAAGTCAGATCAACTAGACACTCCTAAACCTCGCTTATAGCGATGCTTCTGTGACATCTGTACTTTGAGCTCCACTGTGTTTCTCTGGGAACATAAAACTGAGTTTCGGCGTGAGAGTGTGGTCAGAAGCCTCTATGCCACCTCCAGGCTTAGTGCACAAATGTTTTCCAAACCATGACCCCTCTGCAGGATAAGAAGGCTCTAGTGGAAATCAGAGGCAGCTGACCATCAGCATGCTCACTGCACTTGGCTTGGATGAGACAAGCACTTATGTTTTGGTAAGCTGAGGCTTTGGAGCATGTGGGCCAAAGCAACCAGCATTTCTTGTGTCAACTAAGCAAAGTCATCATTGTGTGGGGATTAAAAATCAAAACCAAGTGGAAGATGGACAGAGAAATTAGAGCAGAAGACACTAAAGGAAGTCTTGTTTCTCAGTCTTTAAGTAGGAAGAATCTCAGACATAAAGGCTTAATGCACTCATTAGTCTCCCGCTATAAAATCATATTAGTCCTAATAAGAAAGGCTTCGAGGTGGGCACTAATTTCAAGTATCACTAGTTAATGGTGGTACTGGGACTTGAACCAAGGTCAGGGGATTGCAGTGTCAGTACGTTTTTTTCAACATTGTCTCACTGAGAGCCTTCAGAAACTGACATGTAATAAATGTCAGGGAAGTGAAAAACAGGATAAACGGCCAGGGGCCTTCTCTCAGCATAAAATAGCTGAGTGACCTTGAACAAGTCTCTGTGCCTCTACTTTCCTCACCTGGAAAATTCGATGCTGGCTCTAAAATGGCTTGTAATGTGTATTTGCCACACCTCTTCACTCAAAGGACCCTGGGACAGAATTGGAAGGGAGAGACCAAGTATGGAGGACACCACACATCCTTTTTGACAAGGAAGGAATATAAACTTCCTATATGAACAGGAACTCATTTAAGACATGTTGATTGCAACTAAAAACATTCATTTCTAGGATATTATATGTTTTGTTGGATTCAATATTGTATGGCTAATATAATTTTGAAAGTTGAAATTGGTCTTCCAGCTCCACTTGTAGGACTCCAAGATAGCACAGGGGTTGCTTGGCTTTGCTCTTTGGTTATTAGTTTTGTCCATAACATTATGAAGTCTGATTACACTCCCTCACTTGATGGACTTCTGCTCTGGCCATGATCTTTGGAAATGTCACTCTCCATGGGCCCTACACAGGAGAATATTCTATTATGCAAAATTCCACCACTCTGAGTGACGTCACCACTTGGCTTCACCTTTCTTGCCCTTTTCTATTTCATTCCCAGCCTTTTGCAAACATAATTCAAAATGAATATTGCCTCTTTCATCAAGAGTGGAATTGGAGGCTTTGCTAGAAATCACCTTGGCGTATTCTGCAGGCCAAGGGTGAAGGATGACAAAGTGAGTTGTGACACGCTGACAGGCGTGCTTTGTGATTGCTCTGAAGCCCCCGGCAGCTCACTTTTCCTAGCTGCCTGAACTGCCAAACCCTCAAACTGTTATGACCTCCTGTCGAGTTTCCTTTCATCAGACTGAAACTTATCTTGTCAGGTTGGAAATTGCCAAAATTCAAGCATGAGTGTGTATGTAAATTTCTTTTGGGGACATACATACTTTGCACAGAGGCCCAGGGTTGCCAGGCCCTGGTATCTCTGATATGAGGAGGGGCTGTGCAGACTGGCAGAGGGCTCCCAGTAACTTAGGCATCACTATTGGGAAGTCAGTCATGGATAACTTCAGCAGATTTGCTTTGCCATGGTGGAAAATCTTCAACTTGTTTCTAGAAGCTCGTGGAAAGGAGTTTAGCATCAATTTAAGAACAAGGAATGTAATAGAATATGTAGTATGAGTACCACCCCAGGTGGACCCTGATAATTCATTCTGGAGCACTGTAGTCAAAGGGATTCTGAGCCATGGCTCAGAAGGAAGAAAGCCTCTGGTTAAAAGGAAGATCCACCTCAATGCAAGCTGAGAAGCACAGTCAGAATCGTGAGGTGTTTCAGACTTCAGTGATGAGTATCCAAAGTCTAACAAAGAGTAGTGCAGAAACGGGGTGGCTATGGTCTCTTCACCCCTGACTTAACCATCAATAGCTACAATGCCAGTGGCATCCATGTACCTTCTTAACCTTCAGATATGTCGACAATTTGCAAAAGGAGACAGTTTGGTTTGGCTTCTGCAAGAATACTTCATATAAACCATTTGGCGGTATTGCTCTCACCATCATTGGGAACTAGAGATGTGACTATCCACAGGACTATTTTCTCTGAATACTGGTTTCTATTCTCTGGAGAGGTACTTGTGACCTGTAGATAGTAATAAGTGAGATCAGAGGCACCTTGGAACTTCATTTAAGAGTTCTCTTCTTCCACCTGGAATTTAGCAAGTCTTGGATTAGGCACTGGGTCTCATGACCTGAGTCACATACTCACTCCTGGACCGTATCCACTACGTGCATCTCTTGAGTCATGTGGATGTCTGCGTGTTGGGGACAGGTAAAGGTAAGTGTCATGCAAGCTATGAATGCCAGATGCTTCTGGAGTCATGGACTGAAGAAACTTCTCTTGGGCCTCTATAAAGCAGGCCTGCAGGATCTGTCATGTCCCCACAGTGGTTCTTTCAGGAGCTCTTGGTCTGAGTAGAAACTGAGTGTTGGACACAGGTTGCCATTTGGCCTGGACTGCTTATTGTATACTAGGTATGATCATTCCCACCAAACAGTATACTTGGGTCTGTCCAATAATTTTCTTCATGACTTCTTTTCATATACAAAGGTTTAAAATTTTTATTTTTCAGAAGGCAGGATGATGGCTGACATCCCGGCAAGAGATGAACTACCCCACGCCTATCATGTAGGCCACAAATGGAACCCTTCGAGAGAATGGCATGATAAACAAGAGACCTATCACCACATCGAGCCAATTAACCCAGGATAGGTCCATGAGACAAACACCAACAAGAGCCCACACAACCCAAAGCCGAAGTACAAAGATAATTAAGATCTCAACAATAAAGCAGACATGAAACTCACCAACCATGTCTCAGGGAACTGAGCAGAAGAGGGGGCAGCAAGAATGTAAGAGCCATGATGGGGGAGAATATCCAGAGGCATGGCCCCCTCAACAACAACACACAAATGGGGGGATCCTGGCTGCCTCCTGAGCTGTCCATGACCCCCTACCCAGAGGACTGAACCAGCATGCCTACTGAGGAGGGTCCCCAGTGGTTTGGGGACAGGGAGGAGGGAAATGGGGTGCCATCATAAGATTTGCTCATACAAAGTATCTAATTAAGGGTAATAAAGATATAAAAAATGTTTATTTAAGTCCAATTAACTGCTTTCTTTCATCACTTGTTCTGTGTTGTCACAGGGGAGAAATCAGAGCCTCATGGGAGGCCGGGGGCATTAGATCACTGTTCTCAGCATTGCTGTCCTGATTGTTCTTCCCTTTGGAGTTGATGTTTCACACTGAGCAAGTAAGGGGCCTGGTTTCCTTTCCCTGGGCTCGTCATTTGCCCTAGCACCATTGGTTGAACAGATTCATTTTTTCTTCAAGAAATACTCTTGGACTCTTTGTTGAAAATCAATTGGCCAGAAATAGAGGTTTCTCACTAGACCCTTAATTCTACTCCCAATGTTCACATAGTTTCCTAAATTGACTTGGAGCATCACAAAGTTTTGTTCTGCATGGAGCCAGGCTGATTCCAAACGCATCAGCTCACACTTTGGTAGAATCTTGGGGGTCAGTATGGGGGATGCCAGGGGATGATCAGTGTGGACATTCTTTCAGGACTATACAGCACGCCAAAATTTGCCATTAGTAATATACTTACAAAAAAAATTAAGCACAAGATTCCCATGAAAATCCACACACACCAAGTCTGAATGAGTAACTTTAGGTTCCCTGTTCTAGTCAATTTCAATATGCCTTTCTGCTTTGTTTTACTGCCTGCCAACTGTCTTACACACACCTTTACAAATACTTCTTTATGTCTTTTCAGTGAGACTTAAGTATTTAAAATGGATGGTACTTTTCTTGATCTTTCAAGAGAGCTCCCCTAGATAGAAGTCAATATGTTCCCGGAGAAGTTTAGGGAAATCATTAGAGAAGAAAAGAAACTTTTAATGTAACTGTGCACTCCAGGCTTCTAAAATATGCAGCCACATAAAAAAATTGCAAAGACAAGTCTCACTGTGGTTAGCAAGATTCTTAGGTCCTTTTAGACTAGGTTATATGCCTGATTAGGTTTGTGATTGAAGATGCCACTGTAGACCGCTGGCTCCATTTGGCCCAATACGCATTGCTTTTGTTATGCTACATACTAGATAGTTTTTTTGATAATGGCAGGAGATTGTGAGATTGTGCTTCCTGGATTTGCCATGCAAACCGTGTTTGTAAAATGTAGTTTTTGGCATGGAATCAAAGCACCTGGCTTCTTGTTAAGTTGAGCTGCTTCTTGGGAGTTCCTGCTTCAGAACTCAAGATGGACAAGGTGTGCATTCATCTACATGACAACCTCAATCCACTCTATGACTAATGCGAACAATTGGATTTCATTGTAAAAGGTCGGAGTGGGCTGCACAGAGGAAAGTATCCCCACCTTTCATACAACTCCTAATCTGTGCCTCTCGAATCATTGTCGGTTGGAGGAAGGAAAAAAAAATGCCAACTAGCTGAAACTAAACAGTGTGCTAAAGATGACTGTGATAGCGTGGAATGAAATAAATGCCTAAATATTAATTCCCCTCCATGAGTACTGTGACTATTGACCTCCTGAGGTAAGTGTGGCAGAATGGGGTGGGGCTGATACAGGTATATGTGGTCAACCCATTGGGATAAGTCTCCTTTCCCAATCTGCCCATATTGTAAGTTTGAAGTTAAGCTACTAGTATTATTAGAGTTGGTCACCCCGGGGTGTGACTCTAACATGTAGTCACCCAATTGATTCCTTCATTTGCCCAAATGCTCTCCTCTCAGCTGCCCGGCGCATCCAAGCTGTCTCTTGGCTCAATTCATCTCATTTAAGTCTTTGATTAGCTCTAAAATTAGAATGCAGACAGACTAACATTTAAGTTATTTAGACTAATGTATATATTAATGGGAATAGCATTCGAACCTCAGGGTTCTGGCATTTTGATAGCTGAATGTCATTTAGGGAATCCTCTACAAAGACTGGAGAAAGGGCTTCAATTTATCTGTATTACTAACCAAATTCCACTTGTTGCTAATAATAAGATTCCGTTTCAGCTCAGCAATAATTGGGGGAGTGTGGAGGAAAGAGCACCAGGGTTAGGTTGGAACATCTCTCAGTTAGCAACTGTGTGATTTAGATGAGTCATTTGATCTCCCCCAGCATCTGTTGCCACAGCTGTAAAACATGGCTAATGCTCCTTTCTCACATTGATGTGAGGATTAAATGAGCCAGCGCACAGAACGCACTATATAAATGTATTTCTATTATTATCTGAGGTGTTTAAAACATCAGAGGTGAAGTGTAAAATCTTGCAATCCACTCATTAGCTGTCAGTGGAGGGAAGAAAAAGGGGATTAAATCTGGCAGGTATTAAGCTTCAAGTTTGATTTAAGTTCTTTCCTCCCACTCCTGTATTTGCAAAGAGTTTTCTTCCATTGTGGAGAGTCACCAGAGCTTGAGCTAATTACTTGTGTTGACAAGTAATTAAGGCAAATCCTAAGAACCTGGCTTTGTCTAGGCTCCCAATGGCAGCTCAGGGCCAACCATGTTATGTCCCTACCCTTCATGCAGATAAGTCTGATCAAGGTAGAAGCCTGGATAGTCTGCCTCACACTACTTTTACTAGTGAACAAGATGGAGCTCTAAGAATGTAGCTCAGTGCTAGAGCGTTCACCTACGTATGTGTGGTACTAGATTTGATCCCTAGCATTGGGGAAAAAAGTGAGACAATGGAAACATTAGTCTATTTTCATTTGTTTTTGTTTGGTTGGTCCACATTTAATTAATCTAAACCTATCTTTGTGGTTATTGTTATTTGTCTACTATATAATAATTAATGAAAAAATTTTGAAATAATAATTGTTTATGTTTCACATTACACCAAGAGGTCCTTTTATGTAAAATATTTTAACAGCAACACAGGATGATTAACTTAGAAATGATCACACATTTATGTAATTAACTTGGAAGACTACTTGAAGCAAATATTTACCTGGATATGGTGGAGCATGCATTTGGGAGGCTGAGGCAAGAGGATCAAAAGTTTAAGACCAGCCTGGGCTACATAACAAGAAAAAATTAAAAGAAAAAAGGAAAGAGAAAGAGAGTATATGTACCTATACAAAATACATTCTTTCAAAGATGTGCATGTATATTCTGTGTATGTCCATAAATACATATATGCACACATATAATAACTTCTGGTAAATATTCAACATTAACTATGGCCTCTTGAAAAACAAAACAAAACAAAAACCTTGATTTGTAATGCTTGGCAATTTCCTTGGTATGCATACTCCCTCCTTTGTCAAGTTCAAGCCGCCATGGCCATATCACTGAATTTGGATTTGGGAGGGAAATGTACACATTCAATTCATGCTTGACATCATGGGATGGCGTGAGCACACGGCTGGATAGATGCACGCATACTATACCCACTGGGGGGAACACAGGCACATACACTCAGAAATCTTGAAGGCAAGCTGGGCGTGGTGGCCCACGTCTTTAATCCCAGCACTTGGAAGGCAGAGGTAGGAGGATCACGGTAAGTTCAAGGCCAGCCTGAGACTAGAGTGAAGTCTACCTGGGCTGGGCTAGAGTGAGACCCTACCTTGAAAAAACAAAACAAAAAACAAAACAAAACAAAAACAAAAACAAAAAAAGAAATCTTGAAGGCATATCCACATTGACTTTAATCCCTTGCCTCCCCTCCCTAGGGGAGAGCTCTTCAGATACAGCCTGGAAGAATGACACTTGGCCCATCCTGTGGAAGCCTGCTGCTTCATCCCTGCGAAGCCTTACTAATCCTCCTCTGTAGGAAGCCTGGTAAAGCATCCAGTGTAGATCAATCACACGGAGCACTCAGCTGGGCAGAGAAGCATCATGATTACAGACTGTCCAAGAAAATTTGTAGGTGACTCACCAACAGCTACATGGGAACTACTGCTGTTAGAGATCAGTCATTTGTGTGAGCTCACGCGCACACACACACAAATGCACATGCACACATGTGTGCACATGTCCTTCTGCCTTGTTTTAATGGAGCCTATGCTCATTTTTTTTCCTGAAGCCTGGAGGAAAGATTACCCATGCATCATGACTTAAGTTTTCCAGGAATCCTTCCTCTCTCTTTCCTTCAAAAGCATCTTCTCATTAGCCTGAACTTCTTCACTTTATTTTCTTTCTTTCTAATGGGTGTCCCTTTATTCCCATTTTAATGTTTTCCTTGTAAATAGCTCAACTTGTCTGAGAAGAGCAGGCCTAGAAAATGAAAGGAAGAAATAAAAGCCAAAAAAAAATTCAAGGATATATTTGTTTTCTGCATAATTTGGCTTATGACATACTTCTGGGTGACAACAACCACATTTACAGAGTGACCATTACATCTTTATCAGCTTTATCAATTTTATCAAGTAGAACAGTCCTTATCATATAGTAGGTTGTGTGTGTGTGTGTGTGTGTGTGTGCAATAAACTAGGTCATACCTCTAGCACAGCGTTAATAGGACCTTGAGAAACAGTACAAATGGTAGCTGTCCCTATTATAACCATCCTATCAGAGGGGTAAGTAGTAATTTTGCCCATGGGAATAGGGAAGCATTTGCACAAATGTCATCACGAATGAGACATAAGAGCCACGAGAAAGGCTGGGGAAGGGGCTCAGTGGATCAAGGTGCTCACTTACAAGACTGCTGACCTGGCTTTGAGTCTTCTCAGTGCCCACATAAAGGAAAAGACAGATCCAAAGTGGCCCACAGGTCTGTAATCCCAGTATGACTATGTCAAGGGGAAGTGGAGTCAGGAAATCTGGAAGTTCACAAGCAACAGTGGGAACCACTGAGAGAGAGCCCATCTCAAAGGAAGGTTGATGGGAAAGAAAGGAGAGTAGAAGCACCCTGAGGTTGTCCTCTGGCCTCCCCATCCCTGCCACGGCACACAGATGCCTGCACACTTGCACCTATTGGCACACAAACAAAGACATTTTTAAAAAGAGTGACCCGGAAGACAAAGTCCAGATGGTGAGGAACCAACTTGGATAGCGCTATTCATGAATGGTCAAGTAAGTGTGAAATTCTAGAATGAGCTGTAATCTCAAACTGACCACAGCCATTCCTGACTGACATAATCATTAGGTTTCCATTGCTGTTCCTTAGTAATAATGATCACTACTTCCATAATGCTCATTAAATGGTAAGTGTTAAATGGTAATATATATATATATTATATATTATACGTATATCATATATATATATATATGTCTTCTTATAACAATGCTGTGATAGGTTCAATTCTCCATTTTTCAGCAGAGGAAACCAAGGCAAAAGAGGCTTGCTGACTCTCCTAAGACACAAGCTAGTAAGCAGAAGAGCCAGCCAGCTGATCCACCTCCCAGAGCTGAAGTTGTGGATCTCAACCCCTACCTGTGTGTTGACAGTCAGACATGTGCCTGGTTGTATTGTCTGACATTATTCACAGATATCCAGATATGTTGGTTCTCTGCACAAGGTCCTGAAACAAGTTCTGTGGCACAAGATCCTTTCCAGCTAAGTAGCACTGTTGATTGTCAGCCACATCTGTCTCTTAGCCCTTCTAAACTACTGCCTCAGTGCTCATGCCCGATTCTGGCTTTCCCTGGCACCGCCTCTTATTTACAGCCTGGGTCTATATTCTCAGCAACAATCACCACACATAACCAGACTGTCCACGCTAGCGATCTGAAGCATTATGTTTGTAGAATAGGCTTATCATCTTCTTACCCCTGCAATGTCACTCCTCTCTTGAATCATCTTTTAGTACTATCAAAGGTGACGAAAAGTAAAGGAGAATGATTATTTGATATCTGAAACATGGATAAGGATACAAAAGAGAAAGTTTTTATAAATGAGAGTGAAATTTCACCTCAGTTACAAATGATCTGATTGTGGCAGGCAGAATCCTAATATGATCTTCAAGATTTCTACCCTTTCTTTATGATTTTCTTTATGATTCCTGCTTTGGGGTTTGAGTGGAGCTGGTGAGTACACTGGGCTATCCCTCCCATGATGGTGTGGCATTTGACAGCGAGGTGGATTTGGTGGATGTAATTACAATTCCTACTCAGTTGTCTGTCAGATTATCAAGAATGAAGTTTGTCATGGCCAGGCCTGATATCATAAGGGAGACCCTTCAAAGTAGCACACAAAGTAGCAGCAATGTTCTAGCTAGCTAGATACTAACAAAAAGCCCTGAAGTCAACTATCCATAGGAAGGAAATGTGGCCACAACTTGAAAGTGACTTTCAGATGGCTAGGAAGAAAGGAGACCTCAGTTCTGTCACTACAAGGAGCTGGAAGGTGATGACCGCTGCCAGGGTCCATCGCTTTCCTGCCGCCATGCACGTGGGACTGAGCTGAGAAATCAGCGAGGTCATACCTAGAACTTTGACCCAGGGAAGTGATGGTGAGAAGTGGATGATGCCATATCCATCAAATGTGTGGAAATTTCCTATGCAACCATCAAAAAACGTATAGAAGAATCAACTGTCAAGTGAGAGACAGCTGATAACTGATTAGGCGCTAATGCAAATAAAAAGAAAATGGGGATTTAGTAAACAAAAGATCAATAAAAGCCTTTGCATTGCTAAATAAGTAAAAAAATAGATTTGCTGGGGCAGGAAAAGCTACCACTGTTCTCCCCCCATAACAATATCATCATAATAACTCCTTATAATACTACATTAACTTTTTCTTTTAAAATTGTTGTAATAACTTTTGATGGGCTTATCAATATACCTGTAGCATCCAAAAAAAAAAACTGCTCACATTTGAAGTATTTCATTTGATTACCTATTTCTGCACATGTGCCAGAAAATCCTCACAGTGCAGGTTGTGAACATATGTCCCACACTGCAAAATGAGATCTGGGGCCTCAACCATCCCTTTGTAATCTCGCTAGTCACAATAGGGAACAGTATTGCAAATCCCGGCAACTTAGATCAAGAATATTAAACTATTGTCCGCCTTTCTCAATTTCTCCACAATTTACAACTGGTCTTAATAGGTTGGTGATATCAAGTCTGACTCAATGTGGAAGACATGGGGAAATTGGGCAGAGTAGCAAAGGACAGGGAAAAGATACCCATTCCTTCATTTTCAAACAGATTGCTGCTGGGATGGATTTGCTACATGGATATGTGTGAATGTGAGTTTTAATATCTGAATGTGTTTCCAATCCTGTTCAAACTGTAACAGAACTTCTGTATGCATTGATAAGAAAGACAGTATTCTTTTCACATTTGTCCAAGTCTAAATTGGCCCCTCCAGACCTCTTGTTTCCTAGCCTTCTTTGTCCATTACCTTCTCTTCCTCTATTTTTCCTGCAGCTGATTTTCCAATCTCAGAGCATACAAAATTAGAGACGAATAAAAACATCTGTCCAATCATCCAATAGAAAATAGGATTTTTTTTTCAAAACAACTCACACAGCTTTTAGTTTCAAGAATACTAAAGACACCTAAAGTTAATTCTTTTTCAATGATGCATATGTATATAACAGGCATTGTCATCTTCGTTATTTGAGTTCCTGGAAATATCAAGTTCAGAAAGAAAACAAACAACAACAAAAAAAACCCAGTTTTGAATTAGTCCCTTTCTCTACAGTTCTGCAGTTTTACAATGATCAGGTAAACCTTTACAAAATCAGCCCATTCCAATATAAATTCCCACCCTAGTTGAGATGATATTTTTTGGACCACTGGCGATGGCTGATAGTTCACAGAGACACAGAGTCTTCAAGGCACTTAATTCCCTTCTGTTATCTCTTTGGAGCCTTTGGCATCCCTGAGTAGCAGACAGGATAAGTGGCTTCTTCCCAACTAAAGATGGAGGGAAGCCAAAGGTCACAGGGATGAACTGAATTGCTAAAAGCTGGCCATCTGTTTTGCTTAGATTCAAACCCTCATCTATGGCCTTTTTGTCACTTATGTTCATTTTCCTGGTCAGTGTAACCTTACCAAACCATGTGAGATGTAAAAAACGGAGATATTTTAATTTCTTCTGGTACATTCTGAATGAGTTTCTCATAAGCTATTTCTTCACCACAAACAAATCAGCTTAGCATTTACCTGAAAATAAGAATTTTGTTAAAACATTGTTCAGAAATGAAAATGCTGATATAAAGAACGAAATTAAATTAAATGCTCCTTGTTTAGTTCCCTCTGTGTAAAAATAACAAAAGCATTGTAGCTTTGCGAGTTCCAGCAGGCAAAAGTGGAGAACAGAAACGGTCCCCTCATCTGTGTTTATTATGACAAATACCATTTAATCTTCTACCTTCAATTTCAAATGCCAGACATTTGTACAATAAAAATATAGGTAGAAAAATAATGACGACATGAAAACATAAGGTAAGGCCCTCTTACAGCCCTCATTGTGTACAGAATAATCGGGAACAAATCACTGCTCAGGGCTTCACCTGTCAGCTCCTGTGTGAAGGAGAATTACAGCCCTGTAATTTCTGTGTGAATAGGAAAAAACCAGTTCCCAGATCCACAGCTCAGGGTAACACAAATGAAACTGTTAAAAGGCATTTCCCACCAAACAAAAGGCAAACGGGCATTTATTTTCTCGGACAGACAGCACCAAGAGTGGAAAGGTAAAACGTTTTTTAAGACCAAGAGAGAAAAATCCCAACCACACTGAAATGGGGGATGTGACTCTGATGTCTCAGGCTGTCATGCTCTCTGAGCACCCACCCATGGGTGGGATGTCATGGCAGGTGGAGAGAGGAGATGAACAAGAAGAGGCTAATCCCCAGCAGGTATGGAGGGGAGGTAGTTGCTGAAGTTTTGTGAGCTCACATTTTAGCCTCCTAGACTGATACCCAGGCACATGTCTGTCTGTGAGGAGATGAACTAGCTTATTTTTAATAACTTTTAAGGTATATGGTGTGTGTGTGTGTGTGTGTGTGTGTGTTTCTCCATACCTTTTTCTTTCCAGCTATCCTCTCCTTCAGCCTTCACACATTTTCACACTGCTCTTCACACATTTTCACACTGCTCATTTCCCTCTGTCCCCACTTCACCGGTTGTCCCCCATAGACCACCCCAAACAGCCAAATGCCTGCTGAAAGCTGGCCCTGGTAATAAATCCCTCTGTCATCTGCCTGTGCTTTTGCTAAGTGGTGACTGATCACTGTCAACTTGACTCCCCACAAAGAACCCCATATCCAAGGGGACTGTTGCACCATCTCCCTCCCCCCAGAGGGAACCCTCTTATTTTCCCATCACTCTGCTCTGTCTCGTATCTTTTCATTCTATTCTATGTATTTCTAGTAGATCAATCTTTCTTCAATGCCCCTTTCTCCAATTTTCTCCTGCTCAAAATTTCTCCGTAGCTATGCATTGCACACATAGAAAAATCTAAACTTCTTAGTGTGTCCAGAGAAGTGGATTCTGTGAGTCAGAAAGATCCCTGTGCATGCTCATTGAGAATATAGCTTCTGGCCCTGAGCCCTCTTTGAGGCTGATAGCATAGACAGCTAAGTGGGTTAAGCAATTACAACCTTTCTACAGATAGTGCGGAGATTGTAGCCTGGGTTCCTCAAAGACACCACAACCCTGAATACATAGCTGTCATTCAAGTCCATTGCTCTGCCCCTTAGAGACAAAGGCGCCCATAGGGCCATGCTGCTGGTTTTACTATACTGTGAGCACTGACTTCTCTGGTCCAGACATTGATTCTTTTCTACTTTTGGCAACTGTAGAGTTCTGATAATCAGCCTGTTTGCTGACCTCATCTATGGAGGTGGAGTCACCCTAACAAAGCTTTTCATAATCCATCCCCAGCACGGTGTTTTAAAAATTCTGCATATGTACTTGTTTAATAAATGAACTACTACTAAATCCATAGCACCAGCTAAATCAAGTAGCCATCTGTTCACCTAGAAATCCAATATTGACCATTTGTGTTTCTGATATTTCTTTCCAGGTTCTCTTTCTTCACATACCTTGACCACATACTGCTCCGTTCGGAGCCATTCCTAATGCCAACAGCCATCCAAGCCTGATGCAATTAATTTGTCTTCAACTTCCCACGGGGTATGAATGCACGACTCATAGAACACTGAATACTTTTTGTACTTAGCATTTGCATATTTGAGAATTTCAGTTTGCTTCTAATCCTCCAATGCGTTTTTGTCAGAGAGCCTATGCCAGGAATGGAACTATTTACAGAAAATGTTGAAAATGCAGCAAGATATGGCCTCACCCCCGTTAGTTCTCATTCATTAACAAAACAGTCTTAAGTGAAGGCTCTATCATCAGTTTGTTCCTCTATAGTTATGACAGTGGCTCATCAGGGCTCATAAAAAATTCTTTCTGACTGAGAGTTCTGGGAAGTGCCAGAGATGAGAATCCATTTTTTCCCTGTGTAGGTTGTGTTTCTCATGGGCACAAGACTTATTTATCTGCCTAGTTCATGGATGACTATAGCCTCATCTTTGAGTCCCTTCCAATAAAACAAAGCATTCACTTATCTAGTTAATATAAGTTTATATTATTGGTTCAGTACATTTACTGAGTACCATCAGATATTAGGTGATCACCTAAGAGCAGGGAATGTACTTTTCTGTAAAGGTTCTCCTGCTTTGAAAAATGCCACTTCCAGGAACTGTGCCGAGAGGATGCCAGCATTCTGTGATGACAGGTGCCATTTATTCAAGTTAAAAGTGAGCAAACAATGCGTTTTTATCCCCAATTCCCCGCTGCCCTCCCCTCCCCAATCGGCTGGATAATCTCCTCCATGTTGACTCCTAGGCTATCCATAATCCCCTACCCCATGGACTGATCCAGACTGCCCAAGGAAGAGGACACCCACCTGATTGGGGACAGGGAAGAGGGACACTGGGGAACCAGGGATACCAACTCATTATTTGCTCATTAAATGTATCAAATTATGGAAAAAAATAAAAGGGAATATGTGATTCTAAAAATAAAATAAAATAAAAATAATATTTTTAAAAAGTGAATCATTGCCCCATGTGAGTATAATTTCTCATCAGGATTCTCACCTTATCTGTGGTCTCTGTATGTGTCAGACTTCTCTTCACCCCTAAATATAATCTCCTGTCAAATCTTCCCTAAGCTCTAGACCAGGGGGAGGGGACACTTGTTGCTTCCTCTCTACTCTTGAGTACTGAGCATTTGTTTAATATTTTAGTTTCCCCTTTAACTATGAGCTCCTCAAGAGAAGTATTTGTCTCAATTGTACTAAAGGCCTATAAAAGCTTCTGGCACTTCAGAGGGATGAACTAAAATTGTTCATCTAAACTTCTAACATCTTAATGAGTAACTATAGTCAAGCATAATTTACAGCTAACCTTTAAATGCTATTGTGAATAATATGTAAACCAGGACTCATATACAGCATATTAAAAGTCAACAACAACCAGGCATACTGTCCAATGATAGCAAGCAAAGATTTTAATAAATTTTTACAAAACCAAGATTTATAAATGACTAGTAATCATGACAAAGCTAACTTAGTCATCAGAGAAATGTAAATAAGACCATAATAAGACATACATTTCATTCCTTTGATGGAGGAAAATATAAAAAAGTCTGACAATATCAAGTGCTGGCAAGAATCTAGGGTAGCAGTAACTATCAAGATATTGTTGGTGAAAGCATAACAGTCTTATAGTGAATTGTGAAACCAGTTTGGCTGTTCCCTTCTACAACAAAAACTATACCACAGTTCCACCCTTGGATTATAGCTACTTAGGCTCATTTATGTCCCTGTAAAGGCATATCCAAAATAAGTAGCTTTATCCTGGAAACATTTGTCTGTCAACAAGGGAATAAATTCACAAAACAGGGGTACATCTACACAGTGGAATTCTACTCAGTATTTAAAAGGAAGGAATACAGACACATGTAAATACGTAGAAAAAATTCAGTCTTCTGCTGAGAAAAAGAAGTCAGGCAAAAAATACTTGTGCATAATTCATTTATATACAATCCCAGAAAATTCAGCTTCAGTTCTAGGATACCAAGCAAATCAGTGGCTGCACAGGATAAGAATGGGGCAAGTGATAGATTAAAAACAACAAAACAAAAACCAAGGCAACTTTTCTGAAGGAAACGTGTTCTATTCCTAAATGGAAGTGTTATCTTCAGTATAGTGATGGTCTGTATATGCCAAACTAATCTAAGTATACATTTTATCTGTGATATAATATCTAAAATTATACTTTAAAAAGTTAAGTGTAAGGATACAATAAAAGCATAGAATTATAAAAAAAATAAGCATCACCATGCCTCACAGGACCTATGCCAAAATTTAGCAAAACATTTTCAGGAAGTCACCACTAGAAACTGCCTTCTGACTGTTGTCACCAGATACACAGTGTCACCCACTGAGCATAGCAAGGGGGTGCCTACTCACAGAAGTCAGTAAGAGCTCTTGGAACTCTGGGAAATTGACTGCATGGCACAAGCTACAGGAAATACTGAGAGATATTTGGGAGACTTTTATGTTCAATACAGATGTTGGATTAGCATAAAGCTCACCTGAGAAGCCTCCATGGGAAATTCCCCCTGGAGTCTAATTCCTAAATAATGCTGAAATCAGAGGGTAGGATAAATCCTAGATCAGCTCATTAGCTAGCACTACTGTTTCAGGACTTTACTTATACGAGTAGTGTTTAGTTTTGTGAAGTTCTGAGGGGTGATGAGCGACTCATGGGATTTTGAGTGCTCAAGAAGCATGTGGTCTATGAGAAACATGATATAAGCCCTGCCCACAAAGACGATTGTTATTAATCATACATGAGCATCAAGGAAGGATTTACAGAGAAAATGGAGAAGGCTTCTGCCTTTTATGGGAGCACTGGACATATGCTTCAGAGATTAGAATTTGCCAATGGATTTGAGATGGAAAGGGAGTTTTATGTAATTTACTATTTTTTAATAAAAATGACAGTGGTTGTGCATTTAGTTACTCTCCTCTGAGGGTTTGTAATATGGAATTCATAGTCTATGGTGATGAAACATAGATTAAAGGCATTTTACAGGAAAGAAAAGCCATAGATAAGAGTGTGAGGGTATTGCATAGTATTCAAGCTTGTTTTGGGCAATCTTGTCAAATGACTTTAAGACAAAAGTGGAGAGAAAAACCAAAAGAGAGAGGCAGGAGCTTGAGTGATGACTCTGTGGCTAAAATATTTGACTCAAGCATGAGGACCGGAGTTTGGATCCCCAGGACCCATGTAAAAAACGCTGGGCATAGTGGTGCATGTCTGTGAACTCAGTGCTGGGGAGGCAGAACCAGGAACATCCCAGGGCTTGCTGGCTAATACGTTTAGCTGAGTCAGTGAGCTCCAGGTTCAGTGAGAGACTCTGTCTCAAAAAAATATGGTGGAGAGCAATTGAAGAAGATACCCAGTGTCCACCTCTGGCCTCCACATTCATGCTCACATACATGTAGATGCACATGCACAACACATGTGAAGACACCTAGAGACACGCACACATATACATGTGCAAAAAACAAACAAAAGACAAGAGACAGACCCAGGACGAAAAGGGGAGACATAAATGCCAAGATAGATTTTTTTGTTTTGTTTTGTTTTGCTGTGTGATATTGGGGATCAAACCCAGGACTTCACACATGTTGAGCAAGTGTTCTAGCACTGAGCTAGGCCTCCTCCTACCCCATCCAAACACTGAGATGATGACAGAGACTCAGAATGAGGGAGAGCAAGTGTTTGCAAGTGTTTAAGAACCTTTCATGGGCAAATCTGGGACAACTGCTACTTTTCTTCCTTTATCTTTCTGTGTTTACTTCTTTTACTTACACTTTTTCCTAAATTTGCTACTCAATAGTCTGGAGATGACACCATAAAAGATACGTGTTAAGCAATAAATAAATGACATTTTAAAAATCCCCCTAGCTAGTGTCTTTTAGCTACCACGTGGGGAGATCTGTTAGTCTTACCTTACACCTGGGTCTAACAGTATTGTCAGTCATCAGGACAATGCCAACAAGGAAAGAACTTTAAAAGCCCGTCTGTGGAGCTCTAACACCCAAATTCTTTCAGTTCCATGGGAAGCAAAATTCTGGAACTTTTTTTTTCTCTTTAATCAACCTGAAAATGACTTCATTGACTGTATGAAAAGTAAGAAAGTAAAGCATAAAAGAAGCAATGGGATCCTCTTCTGTGCATATCTATGAAGAATTCTTTGTGGCTGTTAGGATGAGATTTGTTCTAGCATAAAACTTGAAAAGGAAATAAAAAGATAGGGAGTGATACTTGGAACAGAGCAGAAAATAACATTTTATAAAATGCTTGTATCTTGATATCCCTAACTGGTCGGAAGTGACAGATCCATCCAAACTAAACACAGGTTGAGTGTTCTTAATCCAAAATTGTAAGATTTGAGTGCTAAACTGATGCTCCTGAAGTTTCCTATGTTTCAAACTCCTGAGTTAGAAATGCTCCACTGGTAGAGTTTATGCAAACATTCCAAGACCTGAAATTCTCTGAAATCTGAATCAATTCTGATTTCAAACATTTTGGATATTTACACTCACGCTGCACTTGTATTAGAAGAGGCTGTAAGATCTGTGTTGTTGGGACAAGGCATAAATATAAATATAAAATCAGTCTGTCTTTTCTTAAGACTTTACTCAAAAATCAGTTTATACTTAGGATTATTTCAATATACATGTTGTTGTTGTTGTTATTATCTCCCTTGGTTTCTTTTCCTTTGGGTAATAAGACCTGAGCACTGAAGTTGAGTCACTGGGTTCAAATTCTAGGTGTAACACTTACTATACAGATGAACTTGGATCTGCTGCATTTGTAAAATGAGGACATGGGCTAATTAACACACATATTGAAATAGTGCCTGGTATATTGGAAATGCTAATCAGATGGTAGCCTCTGAGTTTTCACTCCTGAGCTAAGGCTACCTTCCTCTTTTTCTGCTCCCTAAGAATCATGGTCCAAGGTCGATTAAAGAAGAATTCAAGAAAACTGGATTTACTAATTTTCTTAGGTGTAGTTATTGAAATGTAGGCAAGTCTGATGAGATCAAACATTCCTTGAGCACCTTGAGTTTCAAGTGTAGGCCAAGGACTTGAAAAGGAGAAAGAAAAGGCACAGAAGGAAGAAACAAGTGGACATTCTGAGGCAGTAGGAAAGGAGAACTTAGAGAAGTTATTCAGTACAATGAGAAAACAGGAGAGTGTGAGGTATTAGACAATATTATGAGCCATGTCATATGAATAAAAACTGCAACATTAAATAAGCAAACATCAATACAAGATAGGGAGTTAGAAGAGGAAAGGGCAATATACTAAAATGCAAAGAGCTGTCATGAAGAGCTTGCTGTTTCCCCATTCACATGTTTGTCTACCTCATGCTATTTGATACTTGAAGTACAGTGGCATACCTCTTAGTAACACATTCCTTATTCACATTTGGGTTGTTTTCCTGTATTGACCATTGTGCACAGTCTTGCAGTGAGTGAACACGGGGCTGTGGATATGTCTTTCAGATCCTAATTTCATATATTTTTATTTATTTACTTGCAAGCAGAGAGATACAGACAGACAGACAGACAGACAGACACACACACACACACACACACACACACACACACACACACACACACACAGAATGGGTGCACCAGGACCTCCAGCCACTGCAAACAGACTCCAGATGCATGCAACACTTTGTGCATCTGGCTTATGTGGGTGCTGGGGAATTGAACCCAGGTGGTTAGACTTTGCAAGCAATTTCCTTAACCACTGAAAAATCTCGCCAACCTTAATTTTATATTTTTTGCAAGATCAAATGGTAGTTCTAGCTTTAAGCTTTGTGAAATCTCAACAATATTTGTTATTTTTCAAGAATTAAAAAAATAGTCATCTCATTGACCCTCTTAACAACAGCACACAAAGAAAAAAACTGGCTACTTCTTGTAAAATTCATAAACCTCTATCCCATGATCTGGTCCAGCAATCCCACTGTGGAGAGCCCCCAGCAGGTTGGAGACAGGGAGGAGGAAAATGGGGGTACCACCACTAGACTTGCTCATACAATGTATCTAATTATTAACAAAAATATGAAATAATAGTCATCTAATAAATGTGATATGCTATCTCGCTATGGTTTTAATTTTCAAATGGGTATATACATATAATAACACATGATACATATGTAAAAGAAGGAGGCCCAACCACTTCTGTCTAGTAGCATAAAATGTCCTGGGGTACATTATGCTTAGTGAAGTAAGCCAGTTACAGAAGGACAAATACTTTGTGATGCTGTGGATCTGCAAGTCTCCTCCCCAGTGCTAAGATTATAAATATGCACCACTACTAATGGCTTTTATTTTTTTTAGTGTGGGTTCCAGGGATCAAATTTAAACTGTCATGTTTGCAGGGCCATCACTTTATTGATTGACCTATCTCCCTAGCCCCTACTTTCTCTTATTTATTGGTGTTACTGTATATGGGATCTCAATGATAGCTTATGCACTACCATTATAACATTAGATTATTGTCAGTTTGTCTATATGGTAATAGAGTGTTCTAATGTTGTTTCCAGTCCATTTTATACTTTCATAAGATTTTATATTGTTAGTATAATTTCATTTCCCCTTCAAGAAGTCCTTTTAACATTTTGGGGGAGGGTATGGGGGCTAAAGAGATTTCTCAGTGCTTAAGGCACTTTCCTGCAAAGGCTAATGACCCTGGTTCAATTCCCCAGTACCCACATAAAGACAGATGCACAAGTGGCACATGCATCTGGAGTTTGTTTGCTGGAGACCCTGGAGTGCCCATTCTCTCTGGCTGTCTCTCTTCTCTCTATCTCTCTCTGCTTGCAAATAAATGAAAATATTTTTTAAAAAACATTTTTGTAAGGCAAGTCTAGTGATAATGAAATCTCTTCACTTTTGCTGATATGGGAAAGGGTTTTCTCTGTCTTTCATTTGTGCTGTTATATGGGCATAGTATTCTGTAACAGTTTTATTTTTTTCAGCACTTTATGCATTCCTCTTTCTCCAGCCTAAAGGTTTTTACTGAGAAATATACTGCTGATTTCAAAATTTTATTTGTTTTTGATTTTAAGAATTTGATTATAATGTGTCTCTGTGGGAAAAAACCCACTGAACTTTGTTTTACTGAGTTACTCTTTTGGGATTTGTGGGTTTGAATATTGATTTTCCTTTCTCAAAGCTATCTATCATTTACTTAAATTTTCTGCCATATTTTTCTGAAACTATGAAACTACATGTGTTAATTTGCTTGGTAGCATTTCATACGTTCCACAGAAGTTCTTTACTCTTTTTCATTAATTTTTTTTTCAATTTTGTTACTCTGCATGATTTCATGACTTGTCTTTAAACTCATGTGTTCTTTCTCATGTTTGACTGAATCTACTATTGAAATACTTGATGTGATTTTTAAAAAAAATATTGGTCATTACTGTCGGGGGCGAAAGCCTTTGGGGGCCCACGGAGGCACACCCTGGCTTAATCTCAGGACAGCACCTGACAGTTTGCCAAGAGGGGCTTAGCTTAATAGGTTTCAGGAGGTAGTCCTGATTGGCTATTTGCACATCATGCCCACAGGTTCTTATCATAGGCCAATAGCTCCCTGATTGGCAAGGAGCTCTATATATTCTGGTTTCATTTATGGAAGAGGTCTGAGATCTGAGAGAGAATAAAGAGACGCAGCGTTCTTCCACCCATAAGCAGTGTATGTGTGTTTGTGTGTGCATGTGTGTTTTATCATTGCCCCCGCGGGCGGTGGGCAGTGACACATTACATTTTAGTATGAGAGTTGGTTTGGTTTATTTTATCTTTTTGTTGAATTTCTCATTTTGTTCATGTATTATTTTCTTTACCCTGTTTAGTTGTCTATGTTCTCTCATAGCTTACTAGGCTTTAATGATGATTTCTGAAGACTCCTTCTTGGGCAATTTATAAATTTCTCTTTCAGTTCAGTGCTTTTACTTGGTGCTCTACTTTGCTCCTTTGGGATGGTCATGGTTCCTTGATCACTTGTGATCCTTGTGGCTTTGTATTGGTGTCCACACATTTGATGAAGTAGGAGCCTCTCTCGGTGGCTCCAAACCTGGCTTCATCGGGGGCATCCTTCTCCGGTCTGCTCATCCATATATAGTATGCAGGTTGGCTCAAAGAGACTGGGCAGCTGGGTGCCCGTGTTAACAGGCGAAAGGACCTGGCTTCAGGAACCGCAGAGGCTAACCTTGTGCCTGGGTCCGCATGGAGCAAATGTGGGCAAGCATTACTAAATACAGGCAGATGTGGAATTTTTCCAGCATGGTGGACAGGCTCAGATTCTTAGTCCAGAAACCTATCATGGAGCCTGAGGCCACTGATGTGGCTTGTTAGCTGGATCTAGGAAGGCGTCTACAGGAGCATCCTGGAAACTGAGGGGCTGTGATAGGCCTGAGTCTCAGTATGTGGACTGGCCAGGCTTGATGCCTGGATCCATGGGGATGAACCTTAGCCTGAGTTGGGGTGGGATGGAATCTTGGTCCTAGAGTTCAGTGGGGTTCACTGGGTGTCTGGGTCAACATGGGCAAGCCCAGTGCCTGAAACCCTAGGCCCTGCCTGGTTTGGGGTCTGTAAGGATGTGGAGACGAAGTTCACAGATGTAAATCTGGGCTCATTGTCTATTAGAACTGCCATGTAGGCTGGGATGACAGAGGAGGGCCTGAAGTCTAGGTCCATGGGGCCTGCCTGGAGCTGGAAGGCCTCTGGGTTGTAGGTGTGTAGAGTCTGGCCACGAACCACAGTGATATTGAAGTCCTGGTCCCGGGACTGCAACCGTGAGGCCAGCCCAAACGTGAGGCCATGGGATTGGCCCAGTGCTTGGGTTCCACAGCAGGGACAGTGTCTCACTTTCCCTCCAGAGGAGGAAGCTCTCTGTTCGGAGCTGTGTGGGTTTGGAGGAGGATGACAGAGGGTATGTGATTTGCCTATTTCAGTTCTTGATCCAGATGCTCTGTTCTCTCACTGGGATTTCTGTGAGAGAATACTGGACTATATAAATGGAAGAGTGCTTCATTTCCTCCAAGGAGGTGATAGAAATGTGTACTAGTGGGCTGAAGAGATGGCTTAGCAGTTAAAGCGTTTGCCTGCAATGAAGAAGGACCTGAGTTCAATTCCCCAGTGCCCATGTAAAGCCAGCTACACTAGAGGGCACATATGTCTAGAGTTTGTTTACAGTGTGCCCTCTCTCTCTCCCTCCCTCCCTCTCTCTCTCTCTCTCTCTCTCTCTCTCTCTCTCTCTAATAAGCAAATGAAATAAAAAATATTTAAAAAAAGAAATGTGTACTAGTTTATGTATTTAGACCTCTACCTTTGATTACAAACATCGGTGTCCATTATGAGAAGAGGATAGGTTTCCAAGATTACAATATTATTCAAAAGACACCATCCTAGTCATTAATGCTGACTAAATCCAATCTAGCTTGTGATATATATACATATACACACACACACACATATATATATATATAGTACAATTTCATAGATCTTTAGAAACTTTATTTTACACAGTGGATAACCTCTCTCCCACACATTTTCACTGAAATAGAGTTTGTTCCACACCATTTTCAAGTCCTCACCATGTGTAGATCTATCTGCCCCCTCCCTCCTTCCTCTGCTCTTTTTCCCTCACTATATATTCCATCCTCCTCCCCTCACCCATGCAAAGGTATGTGGGGGGAACCTGAAAACACAGCTACTTTGTGAGTGTGCTCCAGGAAAAGATGCCCTGAACATGCCAGAGGATGTCATTGAATACTTGATGGCTAGGAAGGACAATGGAGGGAGGGACTTGTGAAGGATTAAAGATGCATGTGAGAAGACTATTGCTAAGCCGGCTTGAGGTAAAAGAAACATGTGGAACACTTCAATGAGACATTAACTAATGTTTCTGCACAGGTGCAACTGAATGGAGCGAATACCTTATAGCAGAGCCTGCTCATGCGGTCCAGGATGTCTAGGGATAAATAAATAGAGGTGGTGCAGATGCGGGGGCCAGGCACGGGAGGGAAATGATTTCTACATTCTTTACTTGATAGTCTTAGAAATGTAGTGTGAGTGCATGCCCGGAATCTGTGCACCTATTTTTACTTCCCCTGTTAGGCAGAAACTTTCCCAGGGAGGGATTTAAGCTTTGTCCACTTTTCTCAGCTCCTTTTGCTTTGTAACAGAGGCAATGAGAAGAGCATGGTTATGAACATGAGGGCTCAGTGGAGTTCCTGGGATGATTTCTCTTGCAGGAAACATACTTACTCTAAGGTGATGCACTAAGGTGGCTGAACAAAAGCATCAGGACTCTCTTCTGTAGCTGGGCTTGTATCGTCTCCCCATTGAACTTGAATTGTGTAAAACTGGATTCACAGGAGATAATCTATGGCTATTTATCTTTATATTTAATTAAAACAAAAATGCTAGTTGTAACTAATTGATTTGATTTATATAACTTAATAATGGCCTAAAGCTATTTATAAGACCCAGCAGGTTCTAAAATTTGACCAGAAAAAAATTGATTTTCAATCTAGTTCAGATTAGAATTCTCTTAGTGTCTTTAAAAGTCAGCTTTATCACCTATAAAGCCAGAAAAAGAAACATATTTTAAGGTGGCTTTGAGAC
Organism: Zapus hudsonius; assembly: GCA_004024765.1. NCBI lineage: Eukaryota > Metazoa > Chordata > Mammalia > Rodentia > Dipodidae > Zapus > Zapus hudsonius. Next base: position 27,843 of record PVHP010000326.1, on the reverse strand, counting down.
TTGCAAGAGGGATACAGGTAAAAGAGCCCAAAAGGTCTGATGCTGTTCTTTGCTGTACCCCACCTACTCCATCACCTCTATTCTCAACCACAGGGTCATAAAATAACCACTGTCCCTTGTCCTACTTCTTTGGACAATACTAAGGCAGTCCTAAAGAGAGCCAGGGAATTATTTAACCTAAACCGCGAAATAAAAGAAACGAGTTGCTTCCTCTTCGGTGTTTCTCTAAAGCATGAGAAAGGGAATGTCTCTGATGAGCTGCTGAATAGAAAGGAAATAGACAAGAGCTACTGAGGCCATTGCACATGGCAGGCCAGGTGAAACTTTGATTTTTGGAAACTATTCACAAGATTCAATGATCCTACATATTCAGGGATTGTGTATAAAGGAAGAAATGGGTAAAGGAGAACTAAAACCGATTTCAAAACATGTTGGTAAGACTTTTTTCCCCTCATCTCAGATCACATTTGCTGCAGGTGACAATATTTGGAATATGAAAATTCCCAGAAAATCATGTCAAATGGGCACCCACTGCTATAAGTAGCAATTTAATTCACTTGTATCTCAGATGAAAATAGAATACCAATATGTATGTGACGCCATCCTATGCTGTTGAGAAACACCTAGCTCTTCCCTTCTTCATTTAGTTATGAATGAAGTTAGTTATGGGATCCACACTGCTCTACACGGCACTGTCCAGGGACTTACAGAGAGCCAGGGACACGACAGCAGAGAGCAGAAGACAGGTGACGGAAGGAAGAGCACGTGCTGGATGAAGAACATTTCTAAAAACCCTATAAAATGTAGGTCACTTCATCCAATCAACTCAAAGAAAGTACATCCACTTGTGGGCAGAGTCTCTTAAGTAAGTTTTGTCTTGGAATTTAGTCCCATGTTTTCATTTCCCAATCTCCTTGGCTGTTAACATCTTATGTATTAGTTGTCAAAACTAAGAAATTAAGTGACATATGCTATATAAATTTTATTAGGTTTTTCACTATGTTTCTTTGTTCCATTCCAGGACTTAATTCTGCAGACTATATTTTATTTTATTTTTTGAAACTTTTTATTGATATCTTTCATTACTATAGATAATGAACCATTATAATTCCATCCCCACCCTCCCTCATATCTCCTCTCCTTCTCAAATGGTCTCTATTTTTGTTTTGGTCTCATCATCTTTTCCTCCCATTATGGGTAGGTTTTATCAGACATTGTGAAGTCAGGAACAAGAAGGGCATTTTGTGTCTGGAAGTTTGGGTTGTGAGCCATCCTACCCTTCCTTTGACTCTTACAATCTTTCCATCACCTCTTCCACAATAGACCCTGAGCCTCGGGAGGTGTGATAGAGATGTCCCAGTGCTGAACACTCCACTGTCATTTCTTCTCAGCACTGTAGTGTCTTTTGAGTTACCCAGTGGTCACCGTCATCTAAAAAGAGAAGCTTCTCTAGCCAGAAGTGAGAGTAGCACTAATATATGGACCATAATGTTTTGGGGACCTCCAGGATACCATGATTATGTTTCCAACTTTGGCTAGTGTATAGTGGGCTAAAATAAGAACGTAACAGGTGCTATTTTCTAGAGAATTTTTCTGAATCCCAGAAACCTAATCAAAATGGAACTTGAGTTTAATTTTATCAGTCAGCTATGAAGGCACTGCTTTGGTATCTGGCCAACAAAATATCATGAATACCTTACTTTTCACCTTCAACTTTGTAGATAAATAATTTTATCCCTTCCCACGATTATTTAGAGCAAACTACTTGAAACAGGGCCTGAGAGCCAATCTGGTCCAACCCTGTCCTTTACAGTCGAGGGAATTTGACACAAAGAAATGTGAATGGTGCTCTGGAGAGATGTCTCAGAGGTTAAGGCGCTTGCCTGCACAACTCAATGACCCCAGTTTGATTCCCCAGTACATACGTAAAGCCAGATGTACAAAGGGGTACATGCATCTGGAGTTCATTAGTAGCAGCTAGAGACCTTGGTGTGCCCGTTCTCTCTCTCTCTCTGCTTGCAAATAAGTAAAAATATTTTTTAAAGGAGGTGTGAATGACTTACTAGCTAGTCTCAATGCCTTAGCAGCCAATTTGGATTCCATGGTTGATATTTTACTTCCCTTTGGAGAGGCACACAAAATGTTCTGCAAGCTGGACTTCTTGAAGAGTCTTTAGAAAAACAGAATGATAGAACAGTACAGGAGACGGGCAAAGCACTTAAGGTACATCCCTCTTTTTCCCTGTCCCAATATACTGTTTTATTCAAGCATATGCTCCATTGTGAAGAGCCTTTGAACCTCTGCTGTCTCTACCTGTGTGGTCTTGGGAGATCTTATCATGCTTGTGGTAATTGCCTGTTCTCAGCTTCCTACCAAATCAGTGCAAAGAAGTTGGGCTTCTCAGTCTCAGGAATTTTTCAACAACTAGTTCACATCTCACTTTCCTTTCTTGTCTATGCCTTCTCTTTCTTCTCATTTGCTTTACCTGTGTCAAGTTTTCATTTCCATTTTACTGTATTGCAAAGAAAACTAAAATGTGTCCAGGTACTTTGGAAGGAATGCCTATGGAAATCACAAAATGATTCCTCTTAATCCACTCTGATGAATTTTTCCATGAGAATTTTTTAGTCTATTAGGCTTATTTTTATGGCAGTTACTGAAAAAGGATCTCTGTCAGGCATACCATATATTTATTGGAGATGCCATTGTTAATGAGCTGAAGTCAGCATATCACTTTTCAGGTTTAAAGTGGTAGGTATCAAGTGAATCACCAGAAACAACACTTGTCAGTTGTGTCTGGGAATCCATTGTTCACTGCACACTGAATAAAACCAAAACCAAGTGCTTGGCTTTCAAAGAGATGAGAGCTCATTAAAAAACAAAACAAAACAAAAATAACTCAACTACTAGCCTCACCCCTCACAGGAGCAAAACAAATAAGACTATTTTCCTGAAGCATGCAAAGCTCTTTACCAAAACAATAGCTAGGTATCCAACTAGAAATGTAAGGAATCTATTTTCAGGTGACTAATTTAGTTATGTCTAGAGACTTACATGGAAAGAACATTTACCTTGGAGTCAGACAAAACTGGATTTAAATACAAACTCTTCAGTTTCTTTTCTGTAGGTTCTTAGGTAAGTCATTCATTCCTTTGGGGCTCAGTTTCTCTTCTACACATACTTCTCACGAGCAAGTTGAAAGTAAAAGTGAGCATGCTCACTTTTCGATACCTTGTTAGCACTTTTCCATAGGCTGCAAGCCAGAAGACATCTAGAATTATGCCTAACAAAGTTATCAAATGGATAAAATACAACACATTGCATTTTTAATTTTAGACAAGAAATGTTTAGTTGCAGACACTTTTTGAGATAGTTAATTCTTCTAATTGCTCAATCTACCAAGGTTGTAAACCCTCATGATCCTGAGCCATGATGCATACTTCTTGTGGGTTTTCCTGATTCTCTATGTGGAATCAATTATTGTGTCCCTGGCATGAGTGGCATTGATAAGAGGAAGAATGAATTGGGTTGAACAGTCTTATCATAACTATAAGGAATTTATAATGAAGAAAATAGAACACGGAGTCAATGGTGTGTCATAGGCAGAAAAATGGCTCCAAATGCATAACCTACAACTTAATTCTTGAAATCTGTGAGTACACTCATTTTTAATGACAAAAAGACATCATTAGATGCAATTAAGTTATATTATTTTAGAATTTATATGAGTGATCTGATCCAATGACATGAGCCAATGTAAGAATTCTAATGTTCAGAAGTATAGGACAATACATTTCTGCTATTTTAAGCCTCAAAATATGTGTTAATTTGCCATGTCACTAATAGAAAAATAATATACTTTTCCTCTATAAAGTTCTTAAGTTTGAAAAATGTGATATAATAAGGAGGCTTATGGTATTGTTTTATTTAGTTCCTGGGGCATTGTCAAGGGGCTTAAATGTCCTAAGATGGAAAAATAAATGAATTCTGAGATATGGCATTGGCAAAATCTAAGAGGAAGCCAGTCCTAGGTTCACAAGGTCATGGTCTATATTCCCTGTATAGACATTAGAGGCTGCAGGGCCTTGTTGAACAAAGGCTTAAGTAGGGTCAGTGCTCAAGAGCCTAGGACAGACTAGTTGGGTTCAATCTTCATATATTATTTACATTTGTTCTGTGAATTTTAACCTCCATTTACTCAACTGTCAAAATGACACAATTAAAATTATTTCATATCATGATTTAAATGTAATTTTTACCCTATTGGCTCATGTAATTGAAGACATTGATAGAGCTTTTCTTGGAGATTGTGGAACATTTAGGAGATGGGACCAATTTGTAAAAAGTGGGTCGCTAGGGACCAGACATTGAAGGTCCCTGCTTCCTGCCCCATACCCTCAGCTTCCTGGTCAGTGTTGAAGATGCGAGCAAACTGTGATGCCAGCTTCCACTGCCACGGCCATGCCCAAGCCCACGTCTCTCCACTATGAGAGACTGTGTCCCTAGATCACAAGCCAGAGTAAATCGTTTTTCACTTAAATTGTGACTGTCAGGTATCCTGTCATAATGATGGGGAAAGTGAGTAGCATGCTTTATTACTGGAGATGTCATGAGGTACTATGATTCCTCAGCACCGTTCTGTACACAGAAAAGGCATTTACTGACCACTAGAAAGTTTTATTATTCCTCGTAGAAAAGAAAATGGATTTTCCTGCATTCTAACAAACTGAACTGTAATAACGAGGGAGAAGTAACTTATCAAAAAGCAAGTCTTCTCCTGAGAAGTTTGAGTTCACAAGCTTGAAAGTAATACATCATAAATGGTATGTTTGAAAGTGTATTTTTAAAACTTTCATAGCTACACACTACATTTTGGTCATGTGTGTGCCCCACAATACTCTGCCTTTCATCCCTCCCTGACAGCCTGTAACTGACATTAGATCTTTAGGGATGGAGTGGCCTCCAAGCCTTTCCTCTAATGAGAGGAGGATGCAATTGGCTTCATCATTGCTAGGTAACCACATCTTGTGCAGGCTTGCCCTTTAAGACAAGTAAGTAGAAAGACTTTCTGAATAAGACCACATCCATGTTCCAAAGAAATAAGGCAAATGACCAACAAATGGGACTTCATGAAGCTAAAGTGCTATTTTATATTAAAGGAAACCATCAACAAAATCACAAGGGAACCTTCAGAATGGGAGAATCTGTTTACTAGCCGGACATCTGACAATGATAGAATATACAAAGAACTCAGAAAACTAAACATCAAGAAAATGAGCAACACAATCAAAAAGTGGACTATGGCTGAAAGTTCTCAAGAAGAAGAAGGAGGAAGAGGAGGAGGAGGAGGAGGAGGAGGAAGAGGAAGAGGAGGAAGAAGAGGAAGAAGAAGAGGAGAAAAAGGAGTTGTTCAAATGATTAATAAATATTTTAAAATGTGCCCAGCATCCTTAGCCATCAGGGAAATGAGAATTACTATTTTGAGATTCTATCTCCTTCCACTCAGAGTGCTCATCGTCGTTCTGGGGAGGATGAGGGGAAAAGGGAACCCTTATTCATTGCTCGTGGGAATGTCAACTGGTATAGCCTCTACGGAAAACAATATGGAAGTTCCTCAAAGAGCTAAAAATAGAACAACAGTAGGATCCAGCTACACCATGTCTGGGCTCATATCCAAAGAATTCCCCAGTCTAGTATAGAGATACCAGCACATCCATGTTCATTGCCAGTCTACTTAAAATAGCTATGATGAATGGAAGCAGCCTAGATGTCCATCAACTGATGACTGGATAATAAAACTGTAGTACATATACACAATGGAATTTTATTTATTTGTAAAGAACAAGAGAAATCATGAGAATTACAGGAAAAATGGATGGAACTGGAAAAATATACTTAGTTAATAGGCTCAAAAAGACAATCTGCTTGCTCTCCCTCATATGTGGATCCTCGCTTTGAGTCTCCAGAGCCCGTATAAAATATGGAGTATCTTCAGTCACAGCTTGTGATAGAGTGATGGACAAAACATATTTCTCCCCTCACTAAGCTTAGACTTGAATAATGAAGAGTTAATGTTTATAGTAAGCAGCAAGGTAATTGTAACAAAATATAAACTTTACTTACTTCAAACTCAGGCAGTCTGCATTGTAGTATTCAATGTGTATTCTCAGAAAATTTGGCTGTGAAGGAAGGTAAGATTATAAGGAATAGGATCTGTGCAAAAAGATGTTTCCATGCACGTGTGATGACTGGGGTTTACATTGGTGCATAATGGCCCACTGTGACCCCAGCATTCAGGGGCCCAGCCGGGGATCCTGGGGGCAAGCTGGAGAGCTTGGATCAGTGTACTCTGGGTTCAAATGAGATAACTCACTGCTAGAAAGACTCCAGATGTCAACTGCTGGCCTCCACATGTACCAACATGCGCTCCCTCATACGTGTGTGCCCAAAACATACAAACACACACATGCACACACACCACACCCATTCATATGAGGAACAGAGAAGAGAAGGCCTGGACTTGTGCGTGTCCTGGTAGGACCAGTGCAGAAATGAGAATGTAGCTTCTTGAAAGCTGGTTAGTTGCCACCAAGCCAGTGCCTTCACATGTGATGTCCTAAAATAGCCTAAAACAGTTAGTTACGGATGTTTTTTTCACTTGACGTTCTTTAATAATAATGTTGTTGGCATATATTTATTGTTCATGATGCCGTGTTTCTTAAGGACATTTTCATAAACTATATATTGTCCTTTGAACTTTGAACATAGCCTCCTGATGCCCCTTCTCTTCCCGTTCTCACCCTAGTATCCTTTGCTACAGAGATCCTTTTTAATTTCATGAAATCCCATTTTTAAGTTGCTGGCAATATTTCCTGAGTTACTGGAGTCCTAGTCAGAAAGTCTTTTTCTATACCCGTATCTTGAAGTGTTTTTCATAGCTTCTTCTGTAACAGTGTCAGAGTTTGGGGTCTTATATTGAGATCCATGATCCATTTGAAGTTGATTTTCATACAGAGTGAGAGATGGGGTTCTAGTTTTATTCTTCTACATGTAGAGATCCAAATTGTTCAGCCCCATTTGCTGAAGAAGCTGTCTATTCCTCAATGTACATTTTTTTCATGTTTGTCAATAATTAAGTAGCTATAGCTACAGGAGTTTATATATGGCTGTGCTCTTCTATGCCGTTAATCAACATGTCTGTTTCGGGGGGCTAGTACCATGCTGTGTGTGTTACTGTAGCTCTGTAGTATAACTTCAAACTAGGTACAGTGATGGCAATAATAACTTTCTCCTTGTTGCAGGGTTGCTTTTACTCTCTGGTGTCTTCTATGCTTCCATATGAATTTTAAGGTATTTTCTCTTTCTGGCATGTGTACGTGGTGTGCATATATTTGTGTACTGCATGTATGTTGTATGTGTGTGCAGTTTCACATTCATGTACATGTGTGTGAAGGACAGAGAGTAATGAGCAGTTTCTTCTTAGGATGATCGCCACCTTATTTCTGGAAATAGGTTCTTTTACTTGAACCCAGACATCACTGATTCGGCTAGTCTGACTAGCCAGCCTGCTCTGGGGATACACTGCTCGGGACTTACCTGGGTACTTGGGTCTGAACCATCGGTCACCATGATGATTTAGCCATCTTCATAGCCCACAAAGTTTTTCTTTTTCAATTTTTATGAAGGCTGACATTAGAATTTTGATAGATATGGCAGGGAATCTGTAGATTGTTTTGTGTGGTATAGCCATTTTTGAACATTAATCATTCCAGTCCATGAGAATGAGAGGTCTTTCTAGCTTCTAGCATCTTATTTTATTTTTCATAAAAAATATTCATTATAGAGGTGTTTCAGTTCAGATTTATTCCAAGGTAATTTAAAGGCAATAGTGAATGACATTATTTTCCTTATTACTTTCTCAATGTTTTTTATTGGCATATAAGAAGGTTACTGATTTTTGGGTGTTAATTTTGTATCATGCCACCTTGCTGAAAGTGTTTATCAGCTCTAGTTTTCTGGTGAAATCTCTGAAGTATAGAATCATTTGAAAATAATTATGTTGTGAGTTCTATATCCTTTTTAGCGCCTTCTTTTATCTCATTGCTTTTGTAAAGACTTCAAGTACTATATTGAATAAGTGATGCAAAAGTGACTAAGCATGTCCTGTTCCAGATTTTAGTGGAAATGTTTTTTCCCCTATACAGGATAATGAAGGGAACGTGTTTGTTATATATGGCCTTTATTATGTTGATGTATGTTCTTTAGATTGCTATTTTTTTTCAGAGCTTTCATCAGAAAAGGATGTCAGATTTTGTCAAAGGCCCTCTCTTTTTTGAAAATATTGGGATGATAATGCGATTTATGTCCTTGATTCCATTTATGTGTTGTATTACATTTGTTGATTCGCATATGTTGAACCCTATTGCATCTCTGAAATGAAGCCAATTTGATCATAGTAAATTATCTCTTTGATGTGTTCTGAATTCAGCTTGCGAGTGTTTTGTTGAATATGTTTGCAAGGGAAATTGCCCTATAATTTTCTATTTTTGTTGTATCCTTATGTAGTCATAGTATCAGAAAAATACTGGCTTCATAAAAAGAGTCAGGCAGAATTCCTTCCTTTTCTATTCAACAGAATAATTTTTATAATCCAATACACCAGTCTATATCTTTTGATTGGGAAATTAAGATCCTTAATATTCATAGGTATTTTTGAAAGTTGTGAATTAGTTCCTGCCATTTTGATGCTTTTGTAGTGTCAGGCAATTCTTGTTTCTATTTTGTACAACTATTCTATCATACTAGATTCTTTCCTGTAGCTTCAAGGATTTTTTTTCAGCCTTTGGTCATGAATTCCTTTAGCTTGTTTTTGTAAAGGAATCCTCTATTTTCCTCTTTCAATCATAACAGATAGTTTGCTGGGTATTAAAATCTGGGCTGGCAGTTACTGTCTTTCAGAGCTTGGAACGCACCATTCCCTGCTCTCCAGGTTTTTAAGATTTCTGTTGAGAAGTTTGCTGTGATTATGATAGGGTTGTCCTTATGTGTGACTTGGTGCTTCTCTCTTACAGCTTTCATATATATATATATATATATATATATATATATATATATATATATATACACATATATATGTTCTCTATGTTTAGTGTTTTAACTATAATATGAGATGGGAGATTTTTTTCTGGTCTTTTCTGTTTGGTGTACTAAATACCTCATGAATCTAGATGGTCATCTCTGTACTTAGATTTTAGAAATTCTTAATTATTTTGTTGAATATATATTTATAACTTTCACGCATATTCAAGGATATTGCTAAGGAATAAAAGCATAATGGGAGAAAATATTTGCCAATCATTTATCTAATAATTTTCTGTACTCCAAAATAGATTAAAAACTCTTAATATTAGTTAATGTAAAGACAAGTTGTCCAATTAAAGAGCGGCAAAGGATTGAAATGGCCATTGCCCCAAGGAAGCTATTCAGACAGTCAAGAGCCCATGACAGGATGCTTAGTCTCATTGGTCACCAGAAGAATGCAGATCCAAACATTGTAAGGCACTTCTGCACAAGATCTGACATGGCTGGAGTGAAGGTGATGGATATTAGCAGATCTTGGAGAGGAAGTGACTGAACAGAATCTCACAGGAATGGCTAGCGAGGATGTCAAATGTTGCAGCTGCCTTAGAAGACATTTGGCAGTTCTTCAGGAAGTTGAACATAATACCATAGGAACTAGTCATTCTACTCCTAGGTGGATCTATACCCAGGAGAACTGAAAATCTGTGTTCTCAAGAAGCTTGTACACACATGTTCGTAACAATGTTATTCATAAGAGCCAGACCGTGGGAGCAAGTCGAATATCCATCAGCGGATGAATGGAGAAATGAAAATTGGCTCCTCAATGCAGTTTTATTGAATGGCAAAGGAATGCAGTGTTCATATACATGTCTTAACATAGATTAACCTTAAATGCATCATGATAAGTGTCAGAGCCCAGTCACAAGGCCACATTTATTTGAAAGGTCAAACACAGACAAATCCATAAAGACAGAAATCTGGCTAATGGTGGCTGAGGAAGGGAAGGAGAAGAGAGAGGGGGACTGTATAATGAGTCTGGAGATTCCTTTTGTGGTGACAAAAACGTCGATTGTGGTGTTTCTTGATGCAGCATTCTGAATAAAATGCAAGTTACCACATAATGTCCTTAAATATGGTTAAAATGGTGAACGCTATGTTCTGTGAAGTTTGTCTCGTTTTTTAAAAAGAAACGATGTAAGGTTGCATGGAGTTTACATCCCAAGTAACTAGAAAGGGCAAACAGTGACAGAGCATAGGGAAATTTATGGAGCCAGCCTGGAGCCCACACATAGTGTCTGTTCACACTCCGTTCGCCAGGGCACAGTTTCATAGACACATTCCGTGTCAAGGCCTGCTGGGATTCATCATTAGCTATGTGCCCAGGAAAATAGGGGATAACTTGGTGGAGAAGTCATTGGTCTCTAAGGACACTGTTTTAAAAACAGGTTCAGTAACCTGCTAAACAAACTCCACAGATTATTTTCTGGCCCACTGAGGCTGCCATAGTCACAAGTTCAGACACAGTTCTTTCTCTGTCCTGTTTACCAAGTTCTATTAAAAGGTAGGAAAGGAAGGCACAGAAAGAAGCTAGAAGTGTAAAAGAAGTTTTGAGGGAAAGGAAGGTGACGTGCCCTTGAAACATTAGAGGTTAGTAGCTTGAACATGTTGGGTTCTAAGGCAAACCAAGAATGTAAATGGGACAACACATTTCTCACTGATACCCAGCAAAATGGTCATTGTAATAGCGAAGGATTAGTCCCCAGTCACACAACTATGCTTTAAATACATACTTCTTTTAATGATGTGAACAGATATTTCAGTACAAACAAAACAATGATCATTACTTTGAGTGTTATTTTGGAGCGTAAGTACAGCTGAACAATGGCCATGTATCTCTCCATATGCCTTGCTTATACCCAAAGCCTACCTGTTAATATACAAATTCATGGGGCTGGGGAGGTGGCTCAGTGGATAAGAGCACGTGTATGAGGACCCAAGAAGGACTGGTTTTCTCTGACCTGATTCCCTAACATTCAAGTGAACACTTGAGTATGAATGGCCACTCGCACCTGTCACCCTAGTCCTGAAGGTGAGAGGGTTAGAGATGAAGATCAGACTGGTCAGCCAGCCTATTAGGGTTCAGGGAAACCAGCTTCAGGTTCAGTGAAAGAAGGAAACAGCAGGATGAGCAATATTGGAAGTCATCCATCAACTAGGGTTCCTCCCCATGAGTGTGTATGGGGCACAAATATCTGCACATGCGCATGGAAGGACCCACACACAGACTAAACACACCTGTAAAAAAATACAAATTCATAAACTGCCCAATATTTTTTGTGGAGTTTTAGGTTTTTCTCACTGCAAAGAGCTGAAGTGATCTCAGTGTATGCTATTTAAATGTGAGGTTGCGACAGTCATACCACTAAGGCAAAAATAGATGAAGGTCACTACTAATAACAAAAGCAACAACATCATCAAAAACAGGTAATTAGTTCTGTAGGTGTCTTTGGTTAGGACAAAAACTTCTCTGAAAAGGACTTCAATAGCACAGGAAATAAACCCAGGAATTAACAAATGAGATGATATGAAATTTAAAAGTTTCTGCACAGCATAGGGGAAAGAGACAGAATGAGAGAAAGATTTGTTAAACATACCTCAGAAAGGAGGTTAATATTGGTAAAGAGCTCCAAATTACAATACTCCTCCACAAGTCATTAGACGATATTCTCCAAGGAATAAGAAATATCCAGTCAGCATGTTGAAAGATTCTCAACATATACAGAAACAGACGACAATGAGAAATCATGAGCTGATGTGATCTAATGGCTACAATTAATAAGATAATAAAAGGTGTTGGTGAGAATAATTAGAACTGGACATCCTCATCAGTTTTTGATGAGATGGAAGAATGCTGCATCTGATTTGTAAAACAGTTTGGAAGCATTAAATATGTAAACTGTATGAACCACTATTCTCACCCAAGATATATGTCTAAGAATAATGGAAATACAGACCTAGACACTGACAATTAGAGAAATAATATTTGCAATGACCAAAAAGCAGAACCAGCCCAAGTATTTCTGACCTTACACATGGGTAAGTCAACTGTATATATCCCGATGATGGGATGTTATTCAGATCCAGGGAAGCATGAAGTCTTGATCCAATTACACCATGGATAAGCCTGGAAAATTTTATGCTTAGCAAGAGAAGTCGAATCTATATGTGCATAAAATGTATGCAACAGGAAACTTCAAGAGACAAAATAAGTTAGTATATGCCAATGGCTGAGGCGTAATGATTACTAGTAAATATGGGGTTTCCTTTTACAATGATGAAGTTATTCCAAGGTTTTCTTGGTGGCTACTACAACCTGTTGAATTTAATATATTAAATAGGTGAATTTATGGCATGTTTGTTTGTATCAATTCAACATATTAATTGAGTAGGGGGTGGCACATTGTATCATTCCCTGTATTAGGTTCTTCTCAGTCCTCAGGGTTCATTGTGTATTTGTCAATTATATACATGACCAGGGTGAGGGTTTTTGTACAAGTAGCATTTTAGTATCTAAAACACACAGAAAGCTACTATTATTATTCTCCATATCTCCCATGAGATGATGGTTTCCTTGGTTCTTTTTCTGTCCAGGACATAGCACTCTAGCTCTGCACTCTAAGCCTTGACTGATCCTGAGGATCTTTCCAGATCATTCTTTAATCTATTCATCTCACCAGGGAGTTCACACAGGAGGGAGAGAAAGAACTTGCCCACAACCCACAGCTCACTGGTGATGGGACCAGGGTTCTCATACCTGAAAAGCTCTCTGCTTTTTTTCAACCTGCACTTTGTGATAACAAACTTGGACTCACTTTTCTTTATCCTGACAAAACTCTTAATCTTTTTGCTAGGATAGAGAGAAGTCAGGAAAGGACTGCCCTTTCTCTGAGCAAATGCAGATAAGTGAGGGTCCATTCGCTGAGACAAGTTCCTATAGGGGCATGCTTCCAGGAACTACCAGGAATCCCCTCCCAGGAGCCAACTCACCCCCAGAAGGCTACCCCTCTGCCCCATAAATCCCTCCAGTGGGTGGACCAGACTGGACCAATGTGTGGCTTTGTGTATCTCAGTGATTCAATTGAGTTATTACCAAGTAAACGTGAACATATGCATTTCACACACATGTTCTGTGACCCCTGGAATTTGTCCAAGCTCATCAGAATCAGAGACTGAGACAAAGTTCATGACCCAAAGAGAAGAATCTGGAGGGCTTTTGGAGTACCTAATCCCCTCCCTACTTTACTCCCCCCCCCTTACTCTTTTAAACCCAGGGCAGTCTGTTCTTTTGTTATTTAATTCAGAATGGGCACTTCCCACACTGCTAAGAAGAGTAGCTCCTACCTATAGTGCAAGGTCCCTGACTTGTGAATGAAGTTCCCACCCTTCCTTACCATGCTGCGTGTTCTCCAGCAAAGGGCTTTACCTTTCTTATCATCACTTTTCTCGGCTGAGTAATAGGAGTACATTGTTTCTAAGATTCCTTCCAATGCTAAACCTACCCCGTCATATACTTAAACTAGCCCTCAGTAAGTGTCGCTGTCCAACCTTTGTAATGCTGTGCCTAGGGGTCACATCTGTGCCATCTCCACCTATCTGATACAGAAGGGGAAGTGGGGGGGGGACACAAATTGGCACCTGTCCTGTGAAGTGGAGATTTGATGGTAAAGGAGAAAGAAGCACAGACGGAGATTTACATCTTAACTCTCTGCCAGCACTATTCCGTGTGGCATTATCACATAGTAAATGTATCACACACTTAGCACAGTGAATATAATATGTTGGATAAATGTAAGCACATACTAAGTCTGTCCACTGTACCCAGCAGTGGGTGCTAACCCCTACTGCCACTGCTCTGAGTTCACTGTCTGGGGAGTCTGGGGAGCAGACCCACCTGCCTGTCCATTCTGCTCTTAGAAGAAGCTGTAGCTTCAAGAATTTCCATTTGCGCTCCCTGGCCATGAATCAGGCCATGAATCAGCCTCCATTTCTTGATGACAGCTAAAATCAGACCCCAGACAGTTTACCTGGAATTTTGTTTTATGATCAGGGATGGTCACTCTTGCAATGTTTGGTGAATTTTTCAAACTGGACACTCAAGCTGATAAGTGGGTGGACAGTCGCTGCCAGATCCACTGAGAGCTTGGCATTCCAGACAGGTGGGCACAGGGAGAAACCATCTGCAAATGTTAGGAAGGCCCTTTCTTCCTGAGGTGTTAATAGAGTCTTGCCCTTTGCTCTTTTGTATCAAAACTTCTGAAGCACCCTCTATCCTGCCCACTGGCCAATATTACCTGGAATTCTTCTACCAAGAAGCTTTCTCTGCTTTTGAAGCAGTTCAGTTCTTTTTTATTTTCTTTCTTTCTTTTTCTTCTTCTTCTTTCTTTCTTTCTTCCTTCCTTCCTTCCTTCTTTCTTTCTTTTTTCTTTTTGTCTGTTTTTCAAGGTAGGGTTCCAATCTAGCCCAGGATGACCTGGAATTTATATGTAGTTTCAGACTGGCCTCAAATTCACAGCAATCTTCCTACTTCTGCCTCCAGAGTGCTGGGATTAAAGTCACATGTCCCCAAACCCTGCTGTTCTTAAACTGAGCAAACACAATCTGTTTTTTTGGCCATTAGCCTCAGGAGTGTTCACTCTCTTGGTGACAGAATGACGTCTTTACTGCCTCTACTATCCTGCTCAGTAACAGCCTCACAGCACTAAGGTATTTCAGCCATCTCCTTGCAGTAAATAACCCAATGGTGTTCACTTAATCTAGTCATCAGGACAGGAAAGATTCTGTATCCTCAAACTCATGCAAATATTATTACTATCTAGCGAATGATAATATACTCTACAAATTACTAAGTGGTAAGTTCAAGGGGCTGAGTACCACATTCCAAGAGCTTGGCACCTAGCACTTTTATATGATCCTCATAATGTTCTCTCTGAGTATACAGCCGCGGCTATTTCACTGAAAAGTTATTTTATCCTTAGTTGTTATAAACTTTCCAGGCAATTTCCCAAGGAAACATTTAGTTGAGAGAAGGATATTATAAAATAGATTGGAACTTCTCTCCTAGAGGCAGCTGGGAAATATGTATTGCTTGCCAAAATGTTTTCTGGAAGAAATATTTAAACCAAAATTTGAAATGGGTGTAGAAATTACTCTTTCTCCTCCATCTTTCCTAGCCTCGTTCCTATAGATTTCTGGGGAAAAAAATCACATTATGCTAATGTATTTGTTTCTGTTCTATGTGAACAGAAACAACAGATTCAAATTCTTTAGACATTGGTTTATTAGCTTGTATTTAATTATGACCACAGATGACATTTACATATTCTGTTATCTAAGCTTATGCATAAATGAAAAAAAATCACACATTCATGCTTGCCTCGCTTGTTGGTGTTTCTTGAGGCCCCGGATGTCCACTTTTCCCTTTTCTAATAGAAGTACAGGTCTCCTCTTCCAAGGCAGAGACCAAGGCCAGGAAAAGGCAAGTGGGAAGCTCTGATTGCAGCTGCCCTGGCTCTAAGCCAGCAATTCATGCCCACCTCACTTGGCCCCAAACACTGTGGCTTGGCAACTTAGAAACACAGTACGACATCAAGACAGATTTAGTCAGGAAGCATCAAATCTTAGCAAATTGTTTTATTTGAATAAATGTACACATTTATGCACACACTTCTTCGATTAGGTTTCTGCAGAAATGTCAAGTCAGACAGGACAATTTTATTGACATGGCCCTCTCAGGAAGCACTAGGAGTCAGTCCAGGGCTGACGAGCAGGTGTTTGGACACTGGAGTGCAGTACTCTGAAGGCAGATTGTGTCATATGAGGTGGCTGACTACAGGGCTGAAAAAAGCGTTTTTTTTTTTTTTTGTTTTGTTTTGTTTTTTTGGCTGAGGGTCTTTATTTCAGGTTTGAAGCATTATCACATCCCTGGCATTTCCAGCCTGCCTGTGACAATCAGGCATACTCTCTTCAACAGAAAGTCATAGGTGTTCCAGTAAGATGTCCTAGAAGGGGGAATGCCAATTAGACACCCAGCCTATCCACTCTCACGCCATCTCTGGCTTTGGGAAAAGTCGAAATAGGAATGAGGAGCAGCTGTGAATTGTGGGATGAGATGAATGCTTCCACAAGGTACACAGTGTTCCTCTCTCTAGCTGTCATTGGACGGTCATTAATGACACCGTGAGTCACCTTTAAATTGAGGTAAAATGAGATGCATTTTCTTTGGTGATACTTTTCTTCTTCTTCTTTAGCATTTTTCTATCCCTTAATGGCTAACTTGATGCCAAGTGCACATTAGATCTACAACCTATTTTTTCGGAGCTCCTGTCTTGTTTCCCAGTGCCAAATTCTAATTTCCAGATACATCCTGAACCTTGGCTTTCCATCTTCCTTCGTTTTCTAGTGTTGTTCAGAATCTGCTCTTCACTCCTGATTTCATAAATGAGAAATTGAGATTGGTATGATTCTCAAAGATGGTCAGTTTTGGCCACCAGAGGTAGATGATGGTCTCATTTATCAATTATCTTTCAACGCTGGTGTGTCATTTCTGATTCTTGCAGCAAGTTTTTCTGCCTCCTAAATCTTAATGGAGTGCCATTAGTGTCTGGTCCTAAGCATTTATTTCTTCTCTGGCTCCAAAGATGACTGCTAACTAGATCCAACCTGAGCCTGAACCTTCCCCACACTCATTGCCAGCACCACCCTCATATTCCATGCTTCTGACTACAACACTGATATTAGCTTAAATTGACAAGGTCTGTCCAGTATCCGTGAGAAGATTCTATTTCCTCAGTGCTAAGTGACGATACAGCCTTTCGTTCTAAGATCAATGATGATCTAATTTTTGCTTTATCCATTAAGCCATATAAAACCAATGATTCTGCTGTCTACTTCTAAATTCCCTATTGATTCAAAATTTATATCCAAAGGTTTTCTATACAATTACCCCTAATCATTGTTCCACTGTCATAAAGACTTAAAAGTCAGCTTCCAATCTATGAGTCTAAGAATTTCTCCATTTACTCATCTGGTGCCTAAATCAGTGGCACTAAAGCAAACAAAGAGCACCTGGCATGATTGGCTCTCTAGGGAGTGGGGTTGTCTTTAGTGTAGATCCAGCAATCCCTGGTAAAGGCTACAGATTTCTGGAGCCAGAGAGGACGGTCACTATGAGCAACGAAGGCTGAAAATCACAGCGACTGTTGCAGCTGCCCACTCAGGTCCTCAGCCTTCACGAAGGTGCATGAAGCGTGTAAACATGGACAAGGTATTGCCTGTTTCTTGACTCCAAAATGGGGACAAACAGAGTCCCACTTACCTGAAGGTGGTGACAACACAAGACAATGTAGTGAACACTTTTTAATCTCAGTGACAATTCCTGAGTTTCATTCTTAAGGAATAGGTGTGAGTTTTAAGGTCATTGCTTATTTCCTCTGTAATAAGGCTAAGTTCTTCCTGGGTCTTGCCTAGGAAAAGTATTTCAATTCTCTGTAACAAATGAGAGACCTCATTCTTTAAACAGCTAACCCTGCCCTGGAGAACCCAGCCCACGGCTCTCATCCAACACTAACAGGATGTCAGGACCTGGCTTTGGCAGGAATGAGATACAGACTTTGCTCTACAGTAGTCAAAGGCTAAACGTTCATTTGTAGTTGTAAAATGTTCCACGGTTTTCAGTCTGTCTTGAAATAAAATATGCCTTTCCCATTAAAAGATGTATGTTACACATTGCCAATGCCACCGTTGCTGTAATACTGCTGTAAACCAAGTGCTTACATGGTCCATATGAAACTGAAAGTGCATTCTGTTTACTTACACAGCAAAATAATTAGAACTCAGTTCATAGACCCATCCCAGGTGTCTATTGTCCATCATCATATTTCAGCCAAACAATCCACATTGACAGCCTGAGTGTCCCATGCTCTTGTCCTTTTGGAGACTCTGGAACCAAGGTGTGCTGTTGTGATCACATTCATTGGGAATAGGCAGCGATACTTCTCCCTGACTGGCCTGGGCCATCAGCAAATTTCAGGGGCACAACAACATTATTCTGCAGGGAGTCCATTCACTTTCTCCACTGGGCAGTTCTTCCTTCTGTCCTTGGTGGAGATGAGAGTTAATAACGCCCTTTGGTGTGGAGGTGTGGCCATCAGTTATTGGTCGGGATTGCTTCATCATTCTTTATGCACTATGGACTTCTTTGGCAGTCTGATTTAAAAGGGAGGAAAACACTTCTCTCAATAGTATGTTTAAATGCCCAAGAGAAGAGACGTTGAGTTTCAAAGGAAAACAGCTACGTTGAAGTAGATTTTTATGTTGGAAGATGACTGTGAGTTAAAAACTCCTGTGGGTGAAGAATCTTTCCTTTTGATAAAGAACAATGAGGATACAAAAAATATTTAAAATATTTGTATGAATCTTTATAGTGCTTTTCCTTTGAAGAGTTTATAGAGTTTTATTAGAAACATTTGAGCTGTGATATCTCTTCAGCCAAAAGACTGCAGCAGAGGTTCCTACATCTACCTCGCTTGCCTTTCTCTGCGCTTCTCAGGAAGTGGTCCATCGCTGCCCCAATTCTCAAGTGCCTGACCACTGGGAGGGTCAGGAAAGTGATGTGGCGTTGCTATGGAGACCAGGAAGCGATGACCGACTGAGGATGAGTATAAGTCAAACTTAGAAAGGCTGGTGGAGACAGAGTAGAGAGAGAGGGACAAAATAGGCCCCAAGAGGAAAGAACAGATAGAAAGTAAGGGTGGATGAGAAAGTACAGTAGAATCCAAGGTTGGGTTCAGGTTGGATTTCTGATTTCTTCCCTAGCTATGCCATGACACAAATCTGTCGTAATGATATAGCTACAATTCAAAGGAAAATGAAATAACACTTTTAGGTAATGGTAATATTTGGCAATAAAAAGTAGAGAAAATAGACATTTTGTTTTCTACATGTTAATAAACGTGTCCATTTTGCAAATAAATTAAGTTGGAACCTTAGGAGAGTGGGTATTTATGTTTATTACTTGGGGAAAGAAACAGATCAGAGCCATCTTCACCACGGTCTGAGCAGAGTGCCCTCAGTTCTGTGCCCTGGTCTCTTACTTCCAGCATTAAACCAGTCTGTCCTGACCAACAGAGCCCTCCAGTGGTCGCTGCAGGAAGTGCTCTGTCCCGGAGTGTCCCTCCACGGTGCAGGTGAGGTCCTATAATTCATATTCCTAATAAGTAGAAGCGTACTGGCTTCCAGGAACCACACTTTGAGAGCCCCAATTATAGCAGAGTTCTTCCCTCAAAGGAGGGACCCAAGCTGTACTCCACAACTTAACAATTTTCCTGATCACAAGTCAGTGAATTGTGCACTTTAGACTTTTTCATATAGACTCACACTTTTTTTATGTAACCACATTTTGATCCCATGTCTTTTCTTTTACCCAAGACATCACATTAAAAAACATCATTTGCCTGGTGTTGTGGCCACGATTTTAATCCCCTTGGGAGGCAGAGGTAGGAGGATGGCTGTGAGTTTGAGACCATCATGAGACTACATAGTGAATTTCAGATCAGCCTGGGCTAGAGTGAGACCCTACCTCAAAAAAAAAAAAAAAAAAAAAAGAAACAAATCCTTACTTTTGTTTTCTTTTTATTTTCTTTCTTTCTCTGGTTATAATTGATATTTGAAAGGAAAAAAATAAGAGGATGGCATGCTCTGATAAGCATGAGTAGTTAACATATCTGATTAAGTAAATAACACCACACAATTTGAAATGAGCTAATAACCATTTTATCCCAAAGCCTTAGAAAGTGTCCAATTATCCACGGTGCCATCAGAGTCCCGCTTGCTTGTACATCATCATTTAATTAGAATCTTTTCATAAAAAAAAACATTCAGAGTAGAAAGTTATTTTCCTATGATTAACTATATTTTGTTGAAGCAATAGAATAGATACATTACTGGTTAAGGGGACAGGCAAATCAACAAATAATTTCTAATTTCCTTTGTGGAACAGATTCTGACTTCTGAAGAAAAAGTTGAGGGCCAAGAATATTTGAATGAGGATCAGTTGTGTGCAACTACAGAAATCATAAAAGAGAGTTATTTAATAAAATAATCAAGCTAGAGAGACACAGACCTGTGGCGTTTAAGAGGTTTAGTCATAGACAAATGGAGAATTCGGGTTACATCATAAACTCCAGTGGTCACAGTCCAGTGGTTACAGTGGCATTTTGAAAGACCTGATTATTTTAAAATTTAACTCAGGAACATTCTGGAAATAAACCCAAACAAATAGCTATTCCTCCTGGTGGTTTCATCTTTTCATAAAACAACCCCTGTCCCAAACTTCATGAAGCATTGATGTGAGTGTGAGCAAGCCCTTTGGAGCCTAAGAGAAGTCCATCAGTCATTTCGTCCAGTGAGACTAAAATGGCAGGCTGTAATGTCTCTTCAGAGAGATGAAAGCTGGACAGAAGGTGAACCTGTCACCTTTGCCAGTGTCTCCATGGCCAGAGTGACTTTATAGGCCAAGTGAAAAAATACTGAGGACTAATTTATAAACAAAGGCTTTCTTTGAAGTTAGTCAGACAAGTGTATTCAAAACAACTGTATGTGTGACTCACGTGGGGTGTGCTTATTTTTTTTTCTGAAATATCCAGGAATTTAACACAACAGAGCCATAAATGTGGAACATTTGTTTAGTAGGACTTCTGTGACCAACAGTCTTTTAGATCTCTGGGCCTCTGAGAAGTAAGGGAAGTCATTTGGTAAATGGGGGCGTTTGTGATTCTCACATGTTTTAAGGCTTCTTTCATGAGGAAAAATAGAGTTGTGCCTGTGCTCTGAATTTAGACTGGAGGTGCCATGTCTTCGGGTCAAAGAAAGTAAGGGATCAGATTTTGGAAAATGAATGTTTAAGATTTCTGAACACTTTCCCCCAAAGATACAAGTCCTTTAGGGGAATATAAAGTCATTATCCTGTGACCTCTTTGTATCTACCTCATAGGACTTGGCACTCAGGGTTCAGCAGTGCTGGCAATCTCTAGACTGAGAATCTTTGGAAACAGACTGTGTGATACACTGAGACTCAAGGATCTGAAGAGGCCACCCTGAGTGTTTTGGCCTAGGCTCCTGCAAGGCTGGACGCCTGGTACCCAGGGCCAGCACTGCATGGACAGCACAGAGGCTTCCATCATGTGCTCATTGTGTTGAAACTTTCACAACCAGATCAAGTCTGCCTGCAACCTTATCACAGAAGCTCTCAGAATCCATTAGACAACACATTGTGTGAGCGTAACAAATTCTTCCTAGCACCTAACTGTAATCATGACTTGCATAGAACCTGGGACAATCAGAGAGTCCTGGGAGGTGTGACAAAATCTCATCTAGGAGCAATGGACTTCTCAACTTGAGTTCCTTCTTTGTCTTTGAGGCAGGATTTCTACCAGCATTTGGTCACTGAAGCCTTACAGTACCAACAACCTTCTGCTGGGGAGCAGAGAGTCCAGGTCTGTCCTGAAGAATAGCAGTGCATCCCTCTGTCCGGGAGGCAGCTCACCTGTATCTTTCATAACAGAAGTAATAGTAGCATATGCAAAATAAAATAAAATAAAACAACAGCTTCCACATTCAGGTCTCCTGTCCCCAAGAGCAAAGACAAGTATAGCAAATCAGATGTATTTTCCAGTGTATGTCCTAGAAGCTTGAAGATAACGCCCCAAATTGTTTTTATTTCCATTTTATAGCCCCAGGGGACAAATATCTATCAAATTTAGTATATGCATTTTACTTGGTGACACTTTAAGATTCAACCATATCATCTTTAATGAAAACAGAGCAACTTTTAGAATCATAGGAAAAAAATAATTTAAAAAAACCTCTATTGGAGACATGGTCTGAAACACTGCCAGAGATTTCAAGGTGGTGAACCAGCAAAGCAGTCAGAACTATTCACAGGATTCTGCTAGCTTTGACCTATTTCAGTTTAGTTTAGTCTCTTCACTGTGGGTTCAATGGCCCCAAATCCTGGCTCGCAGAAATAAATATGTCTAATAGAACAGAACCTTGGAGAAAAATGATTAAAGAAAAAGTAGTGGATTACATAAAGAATAGCGAGGACCGTGGCTATGTGCACTGAGGCAAGTAGTTAGGATTGGGCAGGGGTTGTCAGAGGAAAGGAAAGAGGGAAAGATTTTCACCCTGCAAATCTAAAAGGCAGATCTATTTCACTTGTGTAAAATCATTCCAGATCCCAGTACCAATTTATACTAGCTGGTAACAGCTGCTTATAGGTCAGGTAACCATAGCATTGAGCAACCTCATAAGGAACAACTGCAGATTTCACATTGGTGTTAATTGTATTTCATGCTCTTGGAAAGCTTCAGGCTGTGTGAAAAATCACAGAACCAACTTCTGCTTTTGCTGAAAGCCCTTCCGAATCTTTGGGAGGAAGGCAGAGATGGGATGATGGTCAGGAGGCATGCGTCAAATGGGTCGTTTTTTTTTTTTTTTGGGGGGGGGTCTGTGGATGTTTCCCGGAATGAAGACATCTGTCCAAGCTAAACGAAGTTGCAGATAATGTGCAACGTTGCCTCGTCTTGGGTATTGGTCAGGACGAGGAGAGAGATTTTAGATAGGTTGAGCAAGAGGATTACCATATGCAGTTTCTCTCTGTGCTGGCTTACTCCTGCAGTTTAGTGTCTCAGGGCTGGAGGATTTCAGATCCACAGCCAGGCTGTGGGATGAAGGAACCTGTTAGCTTAGTGCTTTTCCCACTTTAAAGTACACACGAATCACCTAAGATACTGCCAAAATGCACATGTTCATTCAGAAAGTTGTGTGTGTGTGTGTGTGTGTGTGTGTGTGTGTGTGTGTGTGTGTGGTGCTGTGGTGTGGTGCTCTGACAAGCCTGTCGTAGACCTATGGATCACATTTCAAGTACTGGCTTATAGATCCCAAATGCCATGCTTTACAATGCTGTGCCCCATTGGATTCTCTAAGAGAAGAGATGAATCCCTCTAGATGGCCCCCAGTGAGGTTGGATGCACCCATGTGGAGGTGTGGGCCCATTGACGGCTACTCAGAATGTGCTAGTTTCTCTGGATAATTTGCTGGATTGCAGCCACCAGAATTTTTGAACTTTCACGGGATCTTCTCACATACTGTGTGAATGGTATAATAGGCCTTGGATGTGTGGTGAAAGTTTGTGACCCTTCTTCAGTGGTGACAGTCAATATTTCTCAGACCCAGGAAGATGCGCATTTCAGACATCCACACTTTCCCATTTGGAAATTCCATTATCATTTAAATATTTAGTGGGGAGGCAATTGGAATTGATGGTAGTCCAAGATCGGGAACCTTGCATTAAACTGTGAGATTTAGCATCAATTCATTACTTTATTGGTAATTTATGTATTTTTATTTAGATTGATCTTCGCACTCTGCACAGCTCCTCAGTTCTGTGGTGAAATTGCATATCCATTAGGAACTGCTCCTATAATGACCTCCCATGGGGTTTTTTTTACCACCTTGCTGTAGACACACCCAAAGAAGTCAAAGTGCTGCTCACCACAGGCCGGAGGAGATCCATGGCTTCATAGGCTAGTTAGAACCACATACATGGGCTTGCAGGGCTTTTTCCATGTGGTGATAGTGGAGTTGTAAGACAGAAGAAATAACTTTGTGGAATCATGGAGAATGTTCCAGTGTCAGCTCTTCTTCTGTAGCCTAGCATGAGCTAAACCCACCTCCCATCAGCATGCAAATGTTGAGCATGTTATTAAACCTGACAGGGTTTTTAAAGTCGTAATATAACTAGAGAGATTTAGAGTCATGTAATATAACTAGAGTGACCATAAGATTTCTCTTCAAGACTCAAGCATTTAAAAAATTTTTAAAAATAATTTATTTACAAGAAGAGAGAGGGGAAGAAGGCAGCTAGGCATGCCAGGGCCTCTTGTCGCTGCAAACAAACTTCAGATGCATGCACCACTTTGTGCCTCTAGCTTTACATGGATACTGGGGAATCAAACCCAGGCCATCAGGCTTTGTAAGCAAGTGCTTTTAACTGCTGAGCCATCTCTCCAGCCCATGACTCAGACATATTGGATAATAAAATTGGGCTGTATTAATAAATATGTTAAGGGAACAGATACATGAGAACTGTCCTGAGGAAACCTGAGATGTGAGGATGACCTGTTATATGACCATACAGACCTACCCACCTGCATCCCACTGAGTGGTGACCCGGTTTCTTTGAGGACGTGGGTAACAGGACTCATTCCTACTCAGAAAGGCTTGATCCAATGATGGATTTAGGTTGACATAGTTCCTGCTGCCACTGACTTGGTATTAATAGAATATTTTGGTAACTTCACAATGTCGGTTGGTGCAACCCAGGACAAGTGGGCTCTTAACTTCTTGAGTGACTGTTGAAAGGATTGAATAAAGTCTTATAAGGTAGGTTCCTCAAAGCCACAACCGTGTCTTTCTCATTCTGTACGGCATACTTCCCTGGTTTCTACTAGGGAGTAAATGACTAACTGTGAATTGATGACATATCTTCTTTACAGATGACCAGAGTGCTCAGGAGATGATCGAGCTAGGATGATATTGAAAAGTGACTCGGTCAACTCCTTATCTAATGTGTAAATTTCCCTCAAAATATCCCTACCACACTATTTTAAAGATTTCCCATGAATTGGAAATGTGCTGCTTTCCAAGGTAAATTATGTGGTCTTTATCCAACTCATAGCTGAATGAAAGATGTTCTTCCAAAGTTGTTAAAAGTCCACTTCATGATACACTGTATGGAGATTTTTATGATAGGCCAAATTATTCTAAGAATTTGAAAGTAATAACACTGAGTAAGTCCACTTGTTTCTGGGAAATATCACTGAATCATCACTGCTTTTAATTTATTCAATAAATAATTTGATCATACAGTAGCTTGTCAGAGATGAATCAAACATGGTGTGAGGTCTAAAAGAATTTGTCATTTGGGAGAAAGAGGGGATAACTTGATTATATCATTTACCATAGCATATTTGGGGTTTATTAATGAGTAAATGTTACATAGGTGTGAAGAGCAGGGAAGACCAAGCCAATGCTGGCATCACCAGAAAAATTGTTCAAATAGTAGGCAAATGGACCTGCAGTATTGCTTTAGCGAAGAATCCTGACAAAGCCTTCAGAAAGATGTGTGTTATATACAGAGCTCATTTTAGTTGAGATTAACTGAGTCAGTAGTCTTTGGAATTGACTCCATTGATTTTCAGATTAAATGGCTTGAAACTTTTGTATTCAAGATTGAAACTAGCTATACAATGGTGCATGTTTATAACTGGTTGAGGCAGAAAGATCATAAGTTTAAGGTTAACAGGGGCTACACAGTGAGACACAATCTGAGAGAGAGAGAAAAAGAAAGAGAGAGAGAGATTTTTAGATTTAGTGGCACCATATTGTTTTAGAGTGTAAGAAGTTAACTTGGAAATTCTTAGATTCTGTCAGGAAAAAAGGCTTGGATCTTGGGCTTGCAATAGAGCGGACCTAATTATTAGGTGACCTCAGCATTCCTTTCCACCTGCAAAACTCTGTGAGTGGCCCTGGTGAAGCAAGAAGGGAAGTCCCAAACTGAGAGCCTGAGTCCCCCACAGTCTCCAGGCCTCACTGTTCACTGGCTTCCGCCATGGAGGACAGTCTCTGTCTGATGATGCCCACCTCCATAAACTTAGCCTCTGTGCTGCTCATGTTTTGGATCCCCCTGGAGCTTACACTGGCTTAGACTGTGCCTCCCTTCCTTATCCCACTTCCCTCAGGTCTACTCACACTCTGAGGGAGACAGGATGACCAAAGGGTGACTTCATATCCCCAGGGACAGCAGGGGAGCTAGCGAGGCTCCATACTCAAGAGGACACGTAACCTCTAGTTATCACACAAATAGGCGTCATATAATCTGTTATAGTTGTGTTTCTTTCAGATCTCCTTGTATTTTATTTCATTTTGCTTTTATAAAGCATTTAATTCATTATATAATGTTAGTATCTGTTAGAATTTCATTATTGATTTCATCCCTTTAACCCATGCAATGTTTTCATCAAATTCTATCCTCTTAAGTATTAATAATATCCATTTTTATTTCTTTTAACCTTATATTTGCCTGATAAAGCCTTGCTGATCTTCCCATCTCATAATTTTTTTAGTGTCATTTAGCTGTTTCCAATACATGGCATGGTTTAGGTTTAGAGATATTTATCTTTTAATGAAAGTGTATAATCATTCTGTATCTATTATATTTGTGATTTAATAAGGAAATTAAAGCAAACAACAATTTATCTTTTATACCTTTTGATATTTGGTACTTTTCCCTATTTTTCATGCTTTCTTGGTTTTGTTTTCATGGCATTATGGCAATATGGTGGCTGGTTTACCTTTTATATTAATGTCACAATAAAAACCTGTTGAGGGCTGGAGAGATGGCTCAGCCATTAAGGCACTTGCCTGCCAAGCCTGACAACCCAAGTTCAATACCCCAGCACCCATGTAAAGTAGATGTACAAAGTGGCACATGATTCTGAAGTTCATTTGCAGTGGCTAGAGGTCCTGAAGTATCCATTCCCTCTGTATGTCTCTTCTATCTCTCTATGTTTGCAAATAAATAAATGAAAATATTTCTAAACATTCAGATTGTCATTATCATAGATATTAACATTTATAAATTACATCATTAAATGTGTATTTCTTTACCAATGTCAGTGGCAGAATAGTGACTGGTTGGTCTAGGATCCAAGAGCAGATAAGCATACCTTTAACCCTCTTGTCCTTCATTCCCAGCTCACCTCTCAGGTAAACACGAGGTAGATACTTCTGTTTATATCATTACAATGGTTTTATTCTAGTCATATTTTAAAAGAAAGCTTGTTTTCACTTGACTATATATATTTGATTGTTGGGTTTTTTCCCTCCACACATTTAAGCTCTTTTATTTTTGTCTCTACCTATGGCTCCTGGAGACCCTCAGGCTCATGCTATGCACTCGCATCAGTCCCTGGGAAGTGCTCGCAACCTTTCCCATGGTACCTTGAGCTGGGCCAGGGTCTATCACTATGTCATTCTGCTAAGACAGAGCACTTTCCCACAACAAACTACATGGCACAGGTTGATCACTCACGATAAATAGCAAGGGGCAAGAGACACATTGGGTTCGTGGCTAGCTAGTCCCCCAGTACATAGAAAAGTCACCCAAGGGATATAGTCTTGTCTGCAGATGCCTCTCTTACTATATAGCTGAAGGACCCTGGGAAGTATGCTCCACTCTGGGTTTATACCCAGGGGAAGCATGAAAACACTGGTGGAAAGCATTCTAGGGCATCCTGGACTAGGAGGAATTGGCATAGAGCCTGGAATGTTCTGGCCTCTGCCTCTTCAACTAAGGATGTTGTGTTCCCAGCACATTCTACAGTTGTTCTGAGAACTGCAAGTGAGAAAAAGAGGAAACAAGGTTTGTGCTAAGCCACCTGGAAATCTATTTTTTACTCATCACTCCTCCAAATAAGTGCGATTTGGTCCTTTCTATATACCTCTCAGTGTACATTTTCTGGCTCAGAGGATGGTACCATGTTCCATGTAGGAACACTACTCAGGAGCCCTGATTTCAATCCACACTTCCCCTGCTTCTCCTCAAGGTAAGAAAGCCTTTTGTGATCCAGCCTCAAGTAACAC